>BQNB010020406.1:53483-65531 GCA_026074375.1 Tanacetum coccineum | reverse complement strand
GTATAAGCTTTAAAAGTTCATGAAGGAATTCATCCGCCCCTGTGTAGATATCTAGCTGGTTTAAAGTTAATGCAACAAACTCGACACGGACTGAAGTAACGAATAACCTGAATAGAACAATTTCGTTTAAGTACCGATTCAACATGTTCCCAGATTATCATATATGATTCGTTATACGAATCATATATGATTTTCGCAATTCGTGACTGAAACAAAATTGAAAAAAAGTTCGTTAGAAAGTGTTTAGTATATAATACTAAAGTACTTTAGTATATACTAATTCGCAATTCGTGACTGAAAAAAGAAATCGAAAAAAAGTTCCTCGAAAGTATATCGTGTCACCCGTCTACTGAAAGATAAAAAAATACTCGTCGCGATGGTGTATTTTTTGTCGTGTGACGATTTACCGTTTGTAAGATATTTTATTTTTTTAAAAAAAGTGGAAAGTGAGTTTTTTTATTTTTGATAAAAAAATGAGTAGTTAGGATTGGTTCATTGGATCTATGACAAATGTTGGGTCTATATTGATCTTAACTCACAAAAGAAATCCTAACAAATTGTTAATGTAACGTATTGACTGAGCATTTTTAAGGAAAGATTACAAGACATGAGGAATGGAGAATGAGAACCTAAGGCTAAACGTAGTGGTGACCGCAGAGGATACCATCACGTCAGCGTCAAATCAGCTTTCTCTCTCCTAGACCACACAATGCCCAACACCCGTAGTGGTGACCGCACATGCGACCGAACAAATTTTGTTTTTAACATTACATTAATAATTAAACATTACAAACTAAAATACGAAAATAAAAATACACGGAAGAAAAGATGGAAAAAAATTACGGAAGATAAAAAATTACTGTAAATTAGTTTGCATTTGTTCGATGCCAAATGTGTTCCACTAGATCGGCTTTAAGATTAAGATGAGTTTCTTCGTCGTGTATTTCTCTGATAACTCGTAGCCTATCTTGTGCCGATCTTACGGGATCATCTTCACGATGTTGTTCCTCCGGATAAAAGTCGGGAGAGATTGCCTTTCCTTTTTCTTTGCGAATCATATTATGTAATATGATGCAAGTGTACATCAAATGCGTAATCCTTTTAAGACTCCTAGACCGTGCAGGAGTTCTTACGATAGCCCATTTTTTCTTTAGCACGCCAAACGCTTGTTTCACATCTTTTCTTGCTGCTTCATGCGCTTGCTTATATCTTATTCGCTTCACATCATTTGACCCTGGCTGCGAAATAGACTTCATAAGCACAACCCATTCTGGATATATCCCGTCAGTAAGATAATATCCCCATTTATAAGTTACGTCGTTAGCCACGAATGGAACCTCTGGTGCTTTTCCTACTTTAAGATCTGTTGGGAATTACGTTTTCCTAACTTAGTACCGACAATACAAATAGTTAGTACTGATAGTTATAGTTAGTAAATCCATAAATCTTGTGAGGCAACCGCTTCTAACAAAATGAATGGCTCTGACACGGATCACTCTATGAATTGAGCACGATATGCTTGTGGACATTGAGACCCGACATTTTGTTCAGTCTATGCTGCCTTTCTACACTGGAGAAACCCATGTTTGTTCTCGTGAAAAGCATAGAGTTTTTTGACGTCAGTTTCGTAGGCCTTCGCAAATACTCCTCGCCATATAACTCTATAACCCCGTTACAGAAATGCATCAAACAATCACGAGAAGTTTTTTTACCGATTTGTAAATATTCGTCTAAAGAATCCTAGAATACTGCACGCGTTTGCTTGTTGGGAGTCGCGAATGGTTAATTCACTAATGCAGAGAATGCTAGCTTTTATAACTGCATCACACCATTCTTGGAAACTAAGGGTAGAGTTAGAAGAGATATCTCGCAATGCGGGGGTGAACAGCGATCGGTTTCATTCGAAAATCCTAGTTTCGAATTAAATAGGCGTTGTAATTAGTTTTTTTAGCAAGTAAGCTTAGCACTTGACGGTATGGAGCATGTACGATCTCTAGGCATATAGCTTCGTTGGTATTTTTGGATTGTAGGAGTAGATGCTTGAATAACCAAAGCAACGTCAATTAAAACACCGGAGAGTAAACTATTCACTTCGTTTTTATCATCCAGTATCATCAGAAAAAACATACACTCGGAATTAATTTGAGACATATTGTTTGTAGTGTGTGTTTTTGATAAAAAGTGTATATGTGTGTGAAAATATGAAAGAAGATGTTGGGTTTTATAGAAAATAAAGGGATAATTTTTTTATAGGAAACGGCTTCATTTACTCGGTCTTCTACACGACCCAAACAATTACAAAGGTTGGGGGGACTAGTCTAGTTCGGTCGAGGTAATGGGACGACCGACCTTAGTTGCTTCCACATGGGACGACCGACCGAAGGTCGACCTTACCATTACATTCAGTTACACAAGGTTTACTTTATTTTCTGAAAAATATGATTGTGAGCTTATTGATATGAATGGTGCATATTTTGATAGAATAAGTCGACGCATTGGTTCATAGGTTATACAATTTAGTTGATGTATTATTTGTTTGACTAGTTTACACTTTACAGATTAACCACTAATAATATGATCTTTACTAGTATATTTTTAGGTTAACAACTTGCACCATTACCAATTGATGTACTTTACTCGGTTATTGATATGCAACTTCAAGAGCTCAATCATCGTTTTAACGAGGTGAACACAAGATTACTTACTTGTACGTCTTCTTTGTGCCCAACTAAGTCATTTGAAGCATCAAAAAAAAAAATTGCCACTTTCTATCCGGATGAGTTTCCAGCACCTTATGATTCACTTGAATTAGAATTTAAACGATATATTGTGGATCTAAGTGGAGATAAAGAGTTTGCTACCTTGAAAGATATCAAAGATCTATGCAAGAAGATGGTTGAAACAAAGAAAAATAAAGAGTTAAGTCCATGAATAGGTAACCTACTTATAAAAAATTCCACTTTTAAGTAACAGACTTTGTATATTACCATTCAGACCATCAAACTTATAATGACTTATTAAAATAGGTAATGTGATCGTTTTGAGTGCCACATCAGCATTATGGGCCCACTTCATCTTCTTTTTTCTCTTGAATAGACTTTCATGTCTGAAAAAATCCCAAAAAACAAAGCTAAATCATGTATAGAACTGTAAAAATCATTATGATCTTTTCAAATGAATGACATGTTACCATTGTGTTATCTTGCTTTTATATAACTCAAATTGCTTTTACTATCGTGTTATCTTGATAATAAAGTTGTCTTTTCAAATGAATGTCATGCACACTTGTTTCGGGAACTTTTTGGTTAGGCACATGCATATTGTTACCATGACTCATGAACCGAGTTAATGAAGGTGGTGAAGATTGTTGTAGATTCTTACCGAATTGCTGCATATGAAGGGGACGGTATTGATGTTCATTTTCAAGGCTCCTCCAAGTTATATGAGGCTCGGTTTTTTGCTGTGAAGAAAGAAAGTACGACTGAATGATTATTAACCAGAGAAGGGTTCGATGATAGCATGATTGGCATATCTTTGACGCTCAAGCCTTGAAAAACGGATGCGAATGATTGATCATTTAGAAGATTATTTTTGATAAACTGAGGTTTGGGGTTGTAGGAGGAGGTGCGTTGTATGGAGGCGGTGGTGAGAAGGATGTAAGTGGAAGAGGAGTTGGTTGATGAGGATGGTCGTGAGAGGAAGGTGGGTTGACGGAGGAGGGTTTGGATGTGGGTTGTGATAAAGAAAAAAAATTAATTAATTTATTTAAAAATGATGACGTGTCGGTTTTGAGCCGGTAACCCTTTTAAAATTTGCCCGTTATTGCCTATATTGAACAACATTTAAAAGTTTGATGGGTCTGAATGGTAATATACAAAGTCCGTTACCTAAAAGTGAAATTTTTTGTAAGTAAGTTGTATTCATGGACTTAACCCAAAAATGAAATCTACCAAATGTATATCTTCTCATCAAATTAGTATTGATTTTTAAGTTGCAACTTCTACCATGGAGCATGCGTTTTCGGCAATGAAGCTCATTAAGAGTGATCTACGCAATAAACTGGGGAATAACTTTATGCATGATTGTTTAGTGTCGTATGTTGAAAAAGATATATTAAAAGGTATTAGTATTGATACAATAATTTCTTGGTTTCAAGCTATGTAACCTAGGAAGACAAAGTGAAAGTGAAATTGTAAACGTACTAACGATTATGTTATGAATCTATGTTTTTTAATGTTTTTTCCATTACCGCATCTTGTTAAATTGAACCCGATCCGACCCGAAAAATTGACGGGTTGGTTGATTGGCCCACTGCGTCTTTCAACTTGACCAAATCAAAGAACTATGTACGATATTTAGGTTAGTAGATCGTGATCGTTGAGATTAACGGTTAAAAATCTTGATGCAAAATATTAGTGGCTTCAAATATTTTGACTTCTTAGACTTTTATGGTGCTTAATCAGTTTCACAGTTGGTACTAGTATAATACTAATGGCTAATTTATGTTACATTGTAACAATCTGTGATCGTTATCGATGAGTGTTTTTAAATGGCCAACTCTTACTAGTCTTGTTTCTATTAAGAACCGAAAATACAACCACTTGTTGGTAAATAATCCTATAAACCTAAAAACTTGTGCACTTCACTGCTAAGATAACTGAACTGTTTGCATTTTCTGTTTCGCAAATAACACTAAGGTACGTGGTAATAGTGACCCTCTTAAGAAGGTGCCCCCCACTGTCATATGGTAATGGTGACACTTTTAAGAAGGTGCCCCAACTGCATTTCAATTTTCTCTTTCAAAAACAATTTTGTGACCAACTTAATGTAATAAGGATGTACATCAAATTATTTTTTTAAACATTAAAATTAGAATTTTATTAATAATTAGATACATTACATTAATTCAAATAAAATTAAACAAAAACTTAAACTAATGATATAAATTATATTTTGCCTTGATTTGTCGTTTCAGCTGTTGCATCTTCTCGGATTGTATTCCGATGTAATGATCAATCGAAGAGTTTTATGTGATATCAGAAAATTATAATGAGAATTAGTCTTAAATTGTGTATACAATGATGAAGTAATAAGGGCATTTATAATGTTAGAGGCATACAAATTTTAAATTAATTTTTTTTTTGAAAAAAATACCCAACGACTAGTAAAAGACCAGTATGTTTTTGGTTTGTGTAGATGCCGGTCGATTGGGCGATCGGCTCAACAAAAATCACCAAGGGGGACGTGTCCCTATGGTATGGGTGTAGCGGTGGGAGACGCATCGGTTGCCAAACTAACGGCCTGGTCGACTGACCACTACCATCGGTCTAAAGCATTCCTGTTATTTTAGTTTCTTTACGTAGATAGTAATTAAAAAGGACATGGACTTTCTTTCAAGTGATAAAACTTAGAAAGTTTAATAAAAAAAACTTTTAAGAATCTATAAGCACTAAACAATTCGTATTAGAGGGTTAAGTATCATGGCATGCTAAAGTCGTGCTAAATTTATCTTTTCAGTGCCACCTTCGTGTCATCTCATTTAACACCCACACACCAAAACACCCCTTCACTCATAGCATGCCAAATCACATGTCATTTCCTTTATTTGGACCTCATCATACTCAATTAAAAAACAACACTCACAAAACAAATTTAAAAAGAAAAAAGAAAGAAAGAAACATATAATTGGCGTACGCCACTTAAGTGGCTTGGGATTGTTATGTTTATGATGTGGTTGTAGTTTTTGTTATTGATATGAGGAGGATGGGAGTAGATCGATGAGATTGTTGTTTGGTTTTTTGATTATGGTTATCTTATGTTCTTGTAGCCGACCGGTCTAACACGGTAAAATACTGATTGTCACTCCGTCCTACACCTCCTAGTCTTGATTCACTTTATTAAATCGCATACTATGCATGAACAATCAAAAGTGATAGGGTTTGCACATCCATCATTGGTGGAGTATATAAAGTGACTCATAGTTTAGAGATCTGAAGAACTTTATAAATAGCAAACTATTGATTTTCTTATACTATACTATAAAGTTTGTAAAGGAGATAATGGGATTGCTAAAAGACTAAAAGTTCCGGGGGAGAAGGAATTCACATCTAAAATGCATTGATCACTAATCATTAATACTCATGATTTTTGAGTTTTCAGTATGCAAGTTGGGTTTTGTACTTATAGTGCTCACTAGGTGGAGACAAATCATTTAAAGATATAGCTCATTTAAAGATACAGCCCCAATAAATTTAGGGGCTCAATCTTTTAGTATACCATTGATCATGCCATTTATTCACATGGATTTGTACAATATACAAAGCTTGTGTTACACTACACAATATATACATCAATAGAACACACACATAAATTACTTATCTATAACAACAAAGAAAAAAAAGTTCTAAAGCCTAAAGCCTAATTTTGAAATTTCGGGTTCCCTTTCATGGGGATCCCTAATTTCGACCAAGAGAGAAGAGAGGACTTATCTATAACAACAAAGAAAACAATAGTTCTAAAGCCTAAAGCCTAAAGCTTAAAGCCTAAACCCTAAAGCCTAAAGTCTAAACAATGTACCGAAATTTCGGGTTCCCTTTCATGGGGATCCCTAATTTCGACCAAGAGAGAAGAGAGGAGAGGTATGGGATGAAAAATGAGGTTTAGGGACCCCCTATTTATAGTGTTAGGATTAGGGTTAGCTTTGAGAAAAAGCTACATAATCTTGACACAAATGGTCCCTCCCTCATTAATACTTTGACACAAATGGTCCCCCCCTCATTAATACTGCTGCATTAAATGTAAAAACTCTACATATTTTTCGGTATAATCATGGAAGCATGGGGTACTCCTCAAGATGCTTATCAATGTATGCAGTAGGGTTTTGTACTTATGGCTCTCTGGGTGAGATAAATCATTTAAAGATACAACCCCAATAAATTTAGGGGCTTAATCTGTAGTTGTGTGTAATGTGTTGTTTTGTTAGGGATGTGAAATGACGTTGGTGCATGTATTTGAAAGGTGACGCCTAATGGTTAGGTAAGTAGGTATAAAATAATTTGAAATTTAAGTTGAGTTAACGGAAGGTTGGACGGGTAAAGTTCTTTGAAATTTAGTTTTATTTGGATGAATTTGTTTATGAATGTAATAGAAAGCATGTTAGTTGGAATGACATGTTGTTACTACATTGAATATATTATGTACAAAATTCATTGTCAATAACACACAACTCTTAAGAACATTTTTTTACCTCTTGCGAACAATGAACTCCATCCGGATCATAACACTCGTGATGATTGTTACCTTTATCGAAATTTCATGAGTAGCTCATTGCATCATATCGAAACGTCAAAGTTTTTTTGACGACCCATATAAAATATTCCGCAACTCCTATTTATCACTTCAAAAATTGCGGCCCAATTCTAATTGTGGATGACTAAAAAATAATGTCCAGCCCAACACAAATGATATATCCCTAAAAATCCACTTGTAAAACAATACCCTAATGAGTAGAAACCCTAGCTACACTAACTCACATATCTCAGCCACCATATACACACTACACGCCTTAATTATCTACTATGATACAACACTCAGTCTTTACTTTTCATTTTGATAGAACTAAAAAATAAATCCTTATACGCCCACTACAACAATTGTTTAACAAATATTGTTATCTATATCACAACAATTATTTAACAAAGATGATTTCTAACGTCAAGAATTCGGTACTGGTAGGATTACTTTATCATTGTGTTCTTTTCCTTTTTTTCGTTTATTGTCTTGATATTAATCGAAACAAATCAAGAATGAAACAATTTTGTTTATGTTTTTTGTTTATCTTTTCGGAAATTAAAAGAAGGGTTATGTTTCAAAATAGATCTATGATGTATTTGTTCACTCTTAAATCTTAAAAAAATTGAACAAAAGTTGAACCAAGCTGAGATCTTATTATATTTCTTTGAATGCATCATCCACATGCGACTTCATCGATCGCACCTGGTGTGGTTGATGCGTTTGTACTTGTCGCGAACAGGATCACATGACGGCGAGATACAACCTGAAAAATGAGAAGATCTTTGATGAGAAGTGTTGCCCATTTTTTTATTGAGAAGGATAGCTTTTTTCTGTTGAGAATCTTAGAAGAAAGGGGGTCGTCATATACTCTTAAGATATGGCCGTAAGAAAATTTGAGTACTTTGATGAAAGTCAGTTGTGATGCCGGTGGAGTGTGGAAAAACATGTTACATGTTTTGGCCAAGAATTATATGTTACCTGCACATGAAAAATAAGAGTATCAAGAAACAATTATAACAATAAATTACAAAATAAAGTAGGCGGAATGAAGATTCAAACTTTTTGTGTTTGTGCATTTGATTTTGGCTAGTTTATATAGGCATGAAGGAGGTTAAATCATCAATTATTCCATGATGGTTTGTATTCCCAGAAACAATTCATATTCTTGATGGTTAATTTCAATTAAAGGTGTGGATGGCTAAAGGTGTTGATATTCATCCTCGGTACAACTTTCAAAGCAACATTTACACAACTTGGATACATGAATTGCTTGAATAGAAGTTCACAGCATTTAAAGATACAACCCCATTAAATTTAAGGGCTCAATCTGTAGTTGTGTGTAATGTGTTGTTTTGTTGGGGATGTGAAATGACGTTGGTGCATGTATTTGAAAGGTGACGCCTAATGGTTAGGTAAGTAGGTATAAAATAATTTAAAATTTAAGTTGAGTTAACGAAAGGTTGGACGGGTAAAGTTCTTTGAAATTTAGTTTTATTCGAATGAATTTGTTTATGAATGTAATAGAAAGCATGTTAGTTGGAATGACATGTTGTTACTACATTGAATATATTATGTACAAAATTCATTGTCAATAACACACAACTCTTAAGAACATTTTTTTACCTCTTACGAACAATGAACTCCATCCGGATTATAACACTCGTGATGATTGTTACCTTTATCGAAATTTCGTGAGTAGCTCATTGCATCATATCGAAACGTCAAAGTTTTTTTGATGACCCATATAAAATATTCGGAAACTCCTATTTATCACTTCAAAAATTGCGGCCCAATTCTAATTGTGGATGACTAAAAAATAATGTCCAGCCCAACACAAATGATATATCCCAAAAAATCCACTTTTAAAACAATACCCTAATGAGTAGAAACCCTAGCTGCACTAACTCACATATCTCAGCCACCATATACACACTACACGCCTTAATTATCTATGATACAACACTCACTCTTTACTTTTCATTTTGATAGAACTAAAAAAGAAATCCTTATACGCCCACTACAATAATTGTTTAATAAATATTGTTATCTATATCACAACAATTGTTTAACAAAGATGATTTCTAACGTCAAGAATTCGGTATTGGTAGGATTACTTTATCATTGTGTTCTTTTCCTTTTTTTTCGTTTATTGTCTTGATATTAATCAAAACAAATCAAGAATGAAACAATTTTGTTTATGTTTTTTGTTTATCTTTTCGGAAATTAAAAGAAGGGTTATGTTTCAAAATAGATCTATGATGTATTTGTTCACTCTTAAATCTTAAAAAATTGAACAAAAGTTGAACCAAGCTGAGATCTTATTATATTTCTTTGAATGCATCATCCACATACGACTTCATCGATCGCACCTGGTGTGGTTGATGCGTTTGTACTTGTCGCGAACAGGATCACATGACGGCGAAATACAACCTGAAAAATGAGAAGATCTTTGATGAGAAGTGTTGCCCATTTTTTATTGAGAAGGATAGCTTTTTTCTGTTGAGAATCTTAGAAGAAAGGGGGTCGTTATATACTCTTAAGATATGGCCGTAAGAAAATTTGAGTACTTTGATGAAAGTTAGTTGTGATGCCGGTAGAGTGTGGAAAAACTTGTTACTTGTTTTGGCCAGGAATTATATGTTACCCGCACACGAAAAATAAGAGTATCAAGAAACAATTATAACAATAAATTACAAAATAAAGTAGGCGGAATGAAGATGCAAACTTTTTGTGTTTGTGCATTTGATTTTGGCTAGTTTATATAGGCATGGAGGAGGTTAAATCATCAATTATTCAATGATGGTTTGTATTCCCAGAAACAATTCATATTCTTGATGGTTAATTTCAATTAAAGGTGTGGATGGCTAAAGGTGTTGATATTCAACCTCGGTACAACTTTTAGAGCTACATTTACACAACTTGGATACATGAATTACTTGAATAGAAGTTCACAGCATTTATAGATACAGCCATATTAAATTTAGGGGCTCAATCTGTAGTTGTGTGTAATGTGTTGTTTTGTTGGGGATGTGAAATTACGTTGGTGCATGTCTTTGAAAGGTGAAGCCTAATGGTTAGGTAAGTAGGTATAAAATAATTTGAATTTTAAGTTGAGTTAACGGAAGGTTGGACGGGTAAAGTTCTTTGAAATTTAGTTTTATTCGGATGAATTTGTTTATGAATGTAATAGAAAGCATGTTAGTTGGAATGACATGTTGTTACTACATTGAATATATTATGTACAAAATCCATTGTCAATAACACACAACTCTTAAGAACATTTTTTTACCTCTTGCGAACAATGAACTCCATCCGGATCATAACACTCGTGATGATTGTTACCTTTATCGAAATTTCGTGAGTAGCTCATTGCATCATATCGAAACGTAAAAGTTTTTTTGACGACCCATATAAAATATTCGGCAACTCTTATTTATCACTTCAAAAATTGCGGCCCAATTCTAATTGTGGATGACTAAAAAATAATGTCCAGCCCAACACAAATGATATATCCCTAAAAATCCACTTGTAAAACAATACCCTAATGAGTAGAAACCCTAGCTACACTAACTCACATATCTCAGCCACCATATACACACTACACGCCTTAATTATCTATGATACAACACTCACTCTTTACTTTTCATTTTGATAGAACTAAAAAAGAAATCCTTATACGCCCACTACAACAATTGTTTAACAAATATTGTTATCTATATCACAACAATTGTTTAACAAAGATGATTTCTAACGTCAAGAATTCGGTACTGGTAGGATTACTTTATCATTGTGTTCTTTTCCTTTTTTTTCGTTTATTGTCTTGATATTAATCGAAACAAATCAAGAATGAAACAATTTTGTTTATGTTTTTTGTTTATCTTTTCGGAAATTAAAAGAAGGGTTATGTTTCAAAATAGATCTATGATGTATTTGTTCACTCTTAAATCTTAAAAAAATTGAACAAAAGTTGAACCAAGCTGAGATCTTATTATATTTCTTTGAATGCATCATCCACATGCGACTTCATCGATCGCACCTGGTGTGGTTGATGCGTTTGTACTTGTCGCGAACAGGATCACATGACGGCGAGATACAACCTGAAAAATGAGAAGATCTTTGATGAGAAGTGTTGCCCATTTTTTTATTGAGAAGGATAGCTTTTTTCTGTTGAGAATCTTAGAAGAAAGGGGGTCGTCATATACTCTTAAGATATGGCCGTAAGAAAATTTGAGTACTTTGATGAAAGTCAGTTGTGATGCCGATGGAGTGTGGAAAAACATGTTACATGTTTTGGCCAAGAATTATATGTTACTTGCACACGACAAATAAGAGTATCAAGAAACAATTATAACAATAAATTACAAAATAAAGTAGGCGGAATGAAGATTCAAACTTTTTGTGTTTGTGCATTTGATTTTGGCTAGTTTATATAGGCATGGAGGAGGTTAAATCATCAATTATTCCATGATGGTTTGTATTCCCAGAAACAATTCATATTCTTGATGGTTAATTTCAATTAAAGGTGTGGATGGCTAAAGGTGTTGATATTCATCCTCGGTACAACTTTCAGAGCAACATTTACACAACTTGGATACATGAATTGCTTGAATAGAAGTTCACAGCATTTAAAGATACAGCCCCATTAAATTTAGGGGCTCAATCTTTTAGTATAATAGATGGCTAATTTATGTTACATTGTAACAATCTGTGATCGTTATCGATGAGTGTTTTTAAATGGCCAACTCTTACTAGTCT
>BQNB010020406.1:0-51833 GCA_026074375.1 Tanacetum coccineum | reverse complement strand
TTTAATTGTATTTGTACTTGTTAGGAACATTGTAAGTAATTTCGTATATGTCCACATATTAGGGGAAGATTGTTAGCCTTATAGGGACTAATAATGACAAGCTACGATAGTTGTGTGTCACTAGGACTATAAATACCCTCTCCATACTTCCATGGAGGGGTGAAGCTCACATTTTGTAAAAGTGTGTGTGTGTGTTTTCTCTCAAGAACACACACAACTTCCCATCTCTTATCTTTTTCTCTCTAATAATATGGATACTTTTCTTTTCCATTTTACCAAGCCTCCGGATCTTGTGTTATAAGGGTGAATCGTGATAACAAAAACATTTAAAACTTATAAAGGCTAGGCTATGAACTCACCGTGAATAAAAGTAGTGATTCTAGAAATCTCGATGAAGAAGACGAATGCCAACGATCAACCGCGACCTATAATAGTGGCGCGTAATTAAAACTCACACTTATAATAAGATGTAACATAATACGAGTAAATAGATACGTATTTATATATATATCGGCATGTAGTAATATCTTATGCTTAAGAATCCATGATTGAAAATCACTAAGAATACTACATCTAATATTTTTGAAATTTTGCCTGTTTTTACTAGACATTAACTACACTTAAAGAGATACCAAACGGTCAAATCTGACATTCTCCTTCTATCTCTACCCACTTATATATGTTATTAAATATCAGTAGCCTTCCCAAAACAAAGTTAGTAGACAAGCAAATATATATGTGACAATCACAAATGCACACATATACATTTTATGCAATAAACATCCATCAACACAGGAAATAAAAATAATGTTAAATCCATTATAAGGGATAAAACATAAAATTTAGCGTAAAAGCCATTTCATGAGAAGCTTAAACAATTAAAAATCCTAAATTTTGGGATAGATAACATTTTCCCATATAATCTGAGGGGTGAGGTAAGGTGATTATACGGCTAATGCGGAAAGTAAGGTGGGTGTGATGAAGGGTCGAGGTGGTGTTGAATGTAGGAGAACATGTAGTTGACACGGTTTTAGAGCATTTGGATTTCATGCCTTGTGGTGCTACAACATTGACAAAACATGTTCTGGAGGTGAGGCACGTCATTTGGATGAAAAAAATCCAAAATGTTTAGAGGATTGGGAAAATCTTGATTTCCCAGATTTGGTGGTGGATGGTGAATGTTTTCTAGTAGAGGTGCATTGTTGTTGAGGAGAGGTGTGTTGTTGTTAATGTTGACAAACAAAGGTTGGGTTGATGGTAATGGTTTAAATATGGGTGGTGGATTTAGAAAACCAGGAGGTGGTCTAGAGATATGTGGTGGAGATGGATTAGAGGGGCCCGGTGGCTAATTATCCATGGTTTGAACATAAGGATCATTTGGTGACACTTGAAGTAGAGGAAGTTCTTGAGGTTCAAGTTTTATCAGAATGAAAAAATGAAGTTTAGGTGGTGGTGTAACATGGGTTGGTGTTGGAGACTCACTTTGTGATGATGAAGAAGTGTAGTGTGTGCTTTTGCTAGATATTGATTTTGATGGAGCTTGTGGTGGTGAGAGTGATTTGTTTCTAGGAGGTGGTGAATGAGTTCTCTTATTTCGTTGTTCTTCACTTGAGGATGTGAGGTTGACATAGTTTGGATACTTGACACTCAATCTTACAATTTTTCTTTTGAATTTGGTGAATTTGTTTTGGATGAACTAGTCATAGTTATGAACTAGCAAGGTTGTATGTGAGAGTTGTGGTGAAAATGTAAGGAAAATGGTGTTTGAGGGTGATGATTATAAGGAGAAAGTGGTGATATGAATTGTATAATGGTTCTTGGATTATATGGAGAACATGTTATATCCTAAGGTTTAAGATCCCACATAGTATCATATAGGATGGTTATAAGATAAAGTAGAAAAGGTTAAAAATCAAGAAAATTTGAATTTTGTCGACTGGCCTGGATGAGCCACGGATCCACCAAAGGAACAGACGAATCTACCTATGGTGGATCCGTGGGTCGCATATTTCCATAAAAATGACCAGAACATCAATTTTCACTCAAAGCATATCACAAATTATCATGCAAACATCATTATCATCTACAAGATATCATCCATGAAGCATATCAATATGTGGTATGTTCCTAAATACACATATCGTTGACCTTTAAACCCGGACTTAAATTACCAAACGCGTACCAAAAATACATTGTATTTGTATGTTTTTACTTATATTGTGCAGGAAACGGATATCCGACAAAAGGACGAAAAATCAAGCAAAAACGGACAAAACCGAGCACGGAATGGAAAAGCGTAAAAAAGCAAAGTCAACCAAAGTCAAAGTCAAAGTCAACCAAAAAGTCAACACCGAAAAGTCATGTCAAAGTCAAAGCCGAAACCGAAGAAATACTTAATGGACCCACCCGTACCCATCTAATAGGCCAGGTCAGCCCATTAAAGTATTACATGAAGACCAAATAGGCCAAAAATCCTTTAAGTATATAACTTCAAGGTCCGATCTTGTTAAACCTTAAACCTTTACACCACAAAAGGACTTTCCATGAAAACAAATAATACAAATTGAGGGACCAATTGTGCCAACTCCATAAACCTATACCCTGTAAACGCAAAACAACCCATTTTCCCGCCATTGATATTGTTTAACCTCCCCTGTCACTCTCACCCTCGTTTACTGTTCCCCTCAAACGAAAACCCATCACTCTCGCTCACATGGGGCAAGTGCCACCTTGGCAATCCCCTTTAATCCTATTGGCTCATGAAAACGACAATTAGATGAAGGGTTATGATCAAACAGATTGGGCACCAAGAAAGTTTAATGGCTGAGATTGACTATGAGATCTTACTCACACAACAAACACACTCCTTGAAGCACTCTCAGAAGAAACACAAGAAAAAGTTCAAGACCTTAGGACTTGAGTATAAATATAAGCATTTGTAGCTTATTAGCTTTTGTCGAATTTGTTAAGTCCATTCTTTGTATTAACAATTTGTACCAATTTTAATACTGCACTTTAGTTTTATTGTCATTTAAGCTTACTTGTCATTTAAATACTGTTTATAAGCCTGTGTATAAGCTTTTGAGTCATTCAAAACTTATTTGAAAACTTGTTTTCTTTTTTGTCAAAAAATCAAAAAAATCACAAAAAAGGGAAACTGTCAAAGCAAAATGAGCAAGGTATATCTTGGATGGCCTTGGGTTAGAGCTTCTTGGGAAGCATATAGGGTGGTGATAAGCTGTTTGAGAGCTTATTGTCTTGCCCAAAAGCTTGGACTCTTGTAAGTTCACTTTTTCATATTTTGCTTATTTTACTGTAGCTTTGCTTATTTACTGCTTATTCCTATTTTTTTTTATTGCTAATTACTGTTGTTTGTTGCTATTTGTGCTTATTTAATGCTTATATGTCTTTTGTGAAAGTCTTTCTTTAATTCTGCCTTTATTTGCCTTTAACTGCTTATTTCTTGTCTGCTTATTTCAGTGCTTATTTTTGTTTGTAATCTGCTCATTTGTGCTTAACATTGCTTGGTTATCACTTGTGTTCAAAACTTTTTGCTTTAATCATTAAATATCAGTTTTAAAACAGAATTTAAAAACATAAAGGGGTGTTTGGCATAAAGGGTGAAGTGGGTCAAAAGAGTTTAAAAATCTGTTGGGTCACTTGGCATTCTTTAACAAGCTTTCTTAAGTCACTTTAAGCTGTCTTTCAAAAGTTTCAAAGTCTCAAAGTTGTTTTTAAGCATTTTCTAAAAGCTTTTTAAAACTGTTATGACATAACCATTTTCAAAGGGCTTATTAGATTAAAAAATTTAAAACAGCTTTAAGGCTTGTTTATGAGTTGTTTTTAGAGTCCTAATGCAGTAGAGTGTTTGCCTTTTAGCATACCTTTGTTCTGGTCAAATTCTGTCAAGGTATCAAGCATTTTTTTGTCTAAAAAGTCCCTTTTTCATTTTCAATTTTAAATTAGTTAAAATTGTTTTTAGCTTCTAAATTTTTTGTGCATAAGCTCATTGTAAGTCAGTCTCCATCTGTTTTAACTTATTTTTCAAATTGGAGCTTATTTTCTAGCTTATTTTGAGGTCTGCAGTAGCCTAGTTGCTCTTTAAGAAAAACCAAAAAAAAGTAGCCACTAAGTGTGAACTGCCCTTTTCTATTAGCTTTTTAATGGCTTATTTAAGTTTCAAATTTATTTTTCTTTGCTAATCTAGAAAGCCCTTAGGATAAGATTTAACCTCATATGAACCTTATAGCCATAAGGTTCCATTTTGGTGCTTAAAAATAAGCCCAAAAAGTCCCCTTGTGGCTGTTTGGTATGCGGTTTTGGCTGTTTAGCTTATTTGCTTATTTTTGAGTATTTGCTTATTCATTGTGCTTATTTATGGTTTGGTTTTGATCATTAGGTTAGATAGATTAAGTTAGTAGCTTATTTGCTAAGTTATATGCTCTTTATGACTTAGATTTTAAGTGTTTAAGTGCTTTTTAGAATTCTACTTATTTTGTGGCTTATTTAATTTAGGTTTTGCTTGGACTTGCTTATTAGGTGTAGGATAGTGCCTGTTTTAGCTTATTTGCCTGTTAATAGCTTATTTAGTCTTAAATAGCCAATCAGTTTAGCTTAACATAGGCTTAGTGTAAAAGTAGTATTCTGCCACTTTTTCTTTTGCTTATTTCAAGCTTATTTTTAAGTTGTGTACAAACTTCCTTTTTTTAAGTTGCTTATTTTTGTATGTTCTTTATGTTTTAAAAAAAAGAAAAAAAAGTTTTAGCAAAAAGGGAGGCCCAAGGATTCGAACCCTGGACCCCCCCTCCTTCACACATACAAGTCTTACACCCAACACACACTAACCACGGTGCTAGTAGGACCATCTGGTCACTATTCCACCTTGGTTATTTTTATACACGTTTCCCCTGTTTTGCTTATCAGCCCTTTAGGGCTTAATTCTGGCTTATTTTTAAGCAATTTTTCAAAAATCTCATTTTTCCTAGATTCAGCACACTCCAAAGTACTTTTCCTTAATTTTTCATATTTTTCCAAATTTGTTTAGTATTTTTAATTAATTTTTCTTTCTAAAACAGTTTTTAAATCATAATAAATTATTAAAAGGTCAAAAAAATATAATTCTTTTTTTCAAAATTTTCTTTTATCATTTAGCACTTAGGAAAATTAAATTTGCACTCGTAGGGTTAATTTTGTAGAATTTGTATTTTTAAAGAACAGGATTTGGGTCCCGTTCTCGTTTTTAGGTTTAAATCATTTTTAGCTTTCGTTTTTAGGTTTTCTTTAATCGTTTTTGCATTTTAATTGTAGAATTAGTAATCCAATCCAAAAATCTTTATCCATTCAAAAAACGCGATCACAAACGTTCTCGATCTTCAATTTGCGCCTCGTTGGGAAACGACTTGGGGGATTTTTGATTTTCCTTTGGTCAAAAGGAATTTCTTTGAGTCTTTCGAAATACGTATATTATAATTGAATTATAATTATTATATATATATATATATATATATATATATATATATATATATATATATATATAATATTTATATTATATTTATATATCGTAAGGAATCTTTGGTTATCATTTTGGCGCCATTGCCGGGGAGGTGTGTGCGATTTTCGTAAATACATTTAAAGATTAGTTTTTGAAGACCCTTCCCTCTTGAAGTTCTCATTCCCGTTTGTGAATATTTTCTTTTATTTATAAAAATACAAAAATACAAAAATATTTTTCATTTTCTTTTATTAGTATTAGTATAAGATAAAATCAAGAAAAAATCTAACTTTTTTTTTGTCCTTAATCAAGAAATAAAAATCATCATCAATATAATGCTTGCATCTTGAGCATTATCATAATAAGTTCTCAAACAAAAGATTCAAAACTTGCCTTTGTGTCACTTGCGACGTACGGCTCACCTTTAAAATTTTAACAAACTATAAGAGGGGTATAAGGAGGGTTGTTCCGAGGAACTATAACCCTAAAGGAGAAAGGTTTTTAATAGCTTCGCGCTTTCCTACTCCTCCGCTCCTTTGTGCGGTTTTCTTTTAAAGAGCTACCGTGAAGCTTGTCGATTATTGGTTTAAGTTATTCAATCTTGTTTTGTCCATTAAAATAAAATTTGAAATTATTGAAAAACCAAAAATATTTTTCTTTTATTTTCTCTTAATTTCTTTTTAGTGCATGCGCACTCATTCTTCTTCTAATCTCATTGGTAATTCTTCTTCTAATCCAACCACTTCAAACCCGAAATGTTGTAACCATAGACGTTCAAAACAACCTTTCTCTCTTGAAGAATCACCTATAGTTACGATGGCCGATCAACGTACTATGGTGCAATTGCTCTGTACACCCACCGAGGGTTATGCGGAGGCAATCGTGGTTCCACCAATTCTTGCTGAGCATTTCGAGCTCAAGCATAGTCTCATTAATATGATGACTTCAGACCAATTCTTCGGACTTGAGAAAGACAATCCTCACGACCACATCCGTTGGTTTAACAAAATAACTTCCACAATCAAATACAAGGATGTGCCGAACTTGGCGATTAAGCTCATGCTTTTTCCTTTCTCTTTTGCGGGGGAAACCCGTCGTTGGCTTGAAAAAGAACCCCCTCGTTCTATTCTCACTTGAGAGGATCTTATTTCCAAATTCATCAATGAATTCTTTCCTCCCTCAAGAACGACAAATCTCCGAAATGAGATTTCCATCTTTCAACAAAAGTTTGATGAGTCGTTTCATGAGGCATGGGGCCGGTACAAAGATCTCCTTCGTGCTTATCCTCATCACGGTTTCACCGAATTGCACCAACTTGATACTTTCTACAATGCCTTGAACCCGGCCGACCAATATTCCTTGAATTCTGCCACCGGTGGCAATCTATTGGAAAGACGTACTCAAGATGTGTTGAGAATTATCGAAAACAAATCCAAGGTCCGCAATTCACGAAACAAATCGATTGTTTCTCAAGTGAAATCAAGTGATGATAACCAAAGATTCCTTACTATATACAAATATATATATATATATATATATATATAATAATCAATAATTATAATTCAATTATAGTATACGTATTCCGAAAGACTCAAAGAAATTCCTTTTGACCAAAGGAAAATCAAAAATCCCCTGGGTCGTTTCCCAACGAGGCGCGAATTGAAGATCGAGAACGTTTGTGATCGCGTTTTTTGAATGGATAAAGATTTTTGGATTTGATTACTAATTCCACAATTAAAATGCAAAAACGATTAAAGAAAACCTAAAAACGAAAGCTAAAAATGATTTAAACCTAAAAACGATAACGGGACCCAAATCCCGTTCTTTAAAAATACAGATTCTACAAAATTAACCCTACGAGTGCAAATTTAATTTTCCTAAGTGCTAATTGATAAAAGAAATATTTGAAAAAAAGAATTATATTTTTTTGACTTTTTAATAATTTATTATGATTAAAAAACTGTTTTAGAAAGAAAAATTAATTAAAAATACTAAACAAATTTGGAAAAATCTAAAAAATTAAGGAAAAGTACTTTGGAGTGTGATGAATCTAGGAAAAATGAGGGTTTTGAAAAACTGCTTAAAAATAAGCCAGAATTAAGCCCTAAAGGGTTGATAAGCAAAACAGGGAAAACGTGTACCACAAAATAAGTAGAATTCTAAAAAGCACTTAAACACTTAAAATCTAAGTCATTTGAGCAAATAAGCTAAAAAGAGCTTATAACTTAGCAAATAAGCTACCAACTTAATCTATCTAACCTAATGATCAAAAGAAAACCATAAATAAGCACAATGAATAAGCAAATACTAAAAAATAAGCAAATAAGCTAAACAGCCAAAACCGCATACCAAACAGCCACAAGGGGACTTTTTGGGCTTATTTTTAAGCACCAAAATGGAACCTTATGGCTATAAGGTTCATATGAGCTTAAAGCTTATCCTAAGGGCTTTCTAGATTAGCAAAAAAAATCAATTTGAAACTTATATAAGCCATTAACAAGCGAATAGAACAGGGCAGTTCACACTTAGTGGCTACTTTTTTTTGGTTTTTCTTAAAGAGCAACTAGGCTACTACAGACCTTAAAATAAGCTAGAAAATAAGCTCCAATTTGAAAAATAAGTTAAAACAGATGGAGACTGACTTACAATGAGCTTATGCTCAAAAAATTTAGAAGCTAAAAACAATTTTAACTAATTCAAAATTGAAAATGAAAAAGGGACTTTTTAGACAAAAAAATGCTTGATGCCTTGACAGAATTTGACCAGAACAAAGGTATGCTAAAAGGCAAACACTCTACTGCATTAGGACTCTAAAAACAACTCATAAACAAGCCTTAAAGCTGTTTTAAATTTTTTAATCTAATAAGCCCTTTGAAAATGGTTCTGTCACAACAGTTTTAAAAAGCTTTTAGAAAATGCTTAAAAACAACTTTGAGGCTTTGAAACTTTTGAAAGACAGCTTAAAGTGACTTAAGAAATCTTGTTAAAGAATGCCAAGTGACCCAACAGATTTTTAAACTCTTTTGACCCACTTTCACCCTTTATGCCAAACACCCCTTTAAGTTTTTAAATTCTGTTTTTAAACTGAATTTTAATGATTAAAGCAAATAAGTTTTGAATGACTCAAAAGCTTATACAAAGGCTTATAAACAGTATTTAAATGACAAGTAAGCTTAAATGACAATAATTAAAGAAAAACAGTAAATTTCATTAATTTAAGAAAAGGTACAGTGCAAGTATTTAAAACATAGATATTTAAATGACAATAAAAGTAAAGTGCAGTATTAAAATTTGTACAAATTGTTAATACAAAGAATGGACTTAACAAATTCGACAAAAGCTAATAAGCTACAAATGCTTATATTTATACTCAAGTCCTAAGGTCTTGAACTTTTTCTTGTGTTTCTTCTGAGAGTGCTTCAAGGAGTGTGTTTGTTGTGTGAGTAAGATCCCATATTCAATCTCCGCCATTAAACTTTCTTGGTGCCTAATCCGTTTGATCATAACCCTTCATCTTATTGTCGTTTTCATGAGCCAATAGGATTAAAGGGGATTGCCAAGGTGGCACTTGCCCCATGTGAGTAAGAGTGATGGGTTTTTGTTTACGGGGAACAGTGAACGAGGGTGAGAGTGACAAGGGAGGTTAAATAGTATCAATGGCGGGAAAATGGGTTGTTTTAGGTTTATAGGGTATAGGTTTGCGGAGTTGGCATAATTGGTCCCTCAATTTGTATTATTCGTTTTCATTGAAAGTCCTTTTGTGGTGTAAAGGTTTAAGGTTTAACAAGATTGGCCCTTGAAGTTATATGCTTAAAGGATTTTTAGCCCATTTGGTCTTCATGTAATACTTTAATGGGCTGACCCGACCCATTAGATGAGCACGGGTGGGTCCATTAAGTATTTCTTTGGTTCCGGCTTTGACTTTGACTTGAATTTTTGGTGTTGACTTTTTGGTTGACTTTGACTTTGGTTGACTTTGCTTTTTCACGTTTTTCCATTCCGTGCTCGGTTTTGTCTGTTTTGCTTGATTTTTCGTCCTTTTTTCGGATATTCATTTCCTGCACAATATAAGTAAAAACATACAAATACAATGTATTTTTGGTACGTTTTTGGTCATTTAAGTCCGGTTTTAAAGGTCAACGGTATGTGTATTTAGGCACATACCAAAATCCCCCATACTAAACTATTGTCGTGTCCTCACGCAATGCTATAAGTAAACACTTAAGAAAACTAAGAATCTCAATCCCCCTCGCCTAATAACCTCGAAAAGTAGCTAAGTGTTCATCAAGGGGAATGAAAGAATCAATAGTTTAGAAAAGCCCCGTTTTTATTATTTTTTAAATAACTACACTTATTCCCACACATATTTTTGTATATTTTTTTTCTTTTTCTCATTTTTTTGTACTTTTCATTTCAAGCAACTAACTAACATGTTTGACTTTCGTTATTTTTATAACTTTTAGGGATCATTGAACAAGAAACATTTCAATCCTAAAATGCCCAAAAAAAGATAAATTCATCATTCCTGACTTTTTACTTATTACAAACCAAGCTTAAAATGAAATCACCGTTAAATATAAGTTAAGATGCTAACACTACTCATATTTGTACCATGTGAACTTTTCAACTGGAGCAAAGATATCTCTTGCAATTCCAACCGGAGTGCAAATCTAACGATTAGCAAGTTTAAGGGTCATTTGGGTGGAAATAAGCTTGGGTAAACCTAACTTTTTCCAAACCGAAAGTGGCATCAAGTTGATGCTAGCACCTAGATTAGCTAAGGCCTTGCACTTAACCTCACTAAAACCACATGGAATGAGAAATTTCCCAGGGTCTCCAAGTTTCTCGAGTAACTTCTTAAGGATAACCGCTAAGCAATTTTCATTAAGGGGTGTATTTGCCAATTCTATAAGTTTTTCCTTATTGGAAAGGAGACTTTTAAGCATCTTTTGGTATTTCGGGATTAGAATCAAAGCATCGGCAAGAGAGATATTGATGTGAAGTTGTTTGAACATTTGCCAAAATTTGTGAATTTGGACTTCATCTTTCTCTTGCCGTTTTTCTTGGTTCATTCTTGAAGGATAAGGGATATGAGGGTGACGAGGATCCCTTTGGTGAACCACATAATTTCTTTGAGAAGGAGGTTTAGCTTTTTGGACGAGAGGAGGTGGGACCTTAATGGTAAACTCACCATGTTCCGGGTCCGTTAAAGTCTCCTCTACACGTTCATCCTCCTCCGGATTAATGAATGGAGGAGGCATAGGAACGGAAGGTCCATCAAGAACAAGACCACTTCGAGTGGTAATGGCTTTCAATTCACCTTTTGGGTTAGCAATGGTGTTGCTAGGGAGAGATCCCGTACCCGAAGTAGAAGCGGTGTTCATTTGGAAAAAGCTAGCCATCATGTTCTTAAGCTCATTGGTTTGGTTAGACATTGAAGCTTGAATCATAGTTTGTATTTCATTCCTTAACTCATTTTTCACATTGTTTATTTGGTTTTGCATGGCTTTCATATTAAAATCATTTGTTTTCTTAAAATTTTCCAACTCACTTAAAGGAACACTTTGATTTTGTTGAATTGGAGCTTGATAAGTTAGATTTTGATTGAAATTGTTTCCTCGGTTATATCCTTGAGGTTGGTTAAAACGGTTTTGATTATTTTGCCCTTTTTGTTGAGAAAAACCCAGTGGTCATGTTTGATTAGCCACACCCGGAGGACGATAACCAGAATTACCCTGATTGTAGTTATCCGCGGCTGTTGCAATGTATACTTGAATATTATCCTGATATTTTAGGAAAGTGTTGCCATTGGCGGCGAGACACTGATAGTACGGATGAGCACCACCGCAAGTGACATAAATCTCCTTAACGGCTTTTACGGAAGCTGGAGGTGGGGTTGCTTGAAATTTTTTAAGAATAGCCATCATGGCAGTAGTCACAGCACTCGTTTGCTGATTTACTACATGAGTAAGTTTGGCTATATCGGAAGAAGAATTACCAATATGAAATGAGTACAAAGTTTCAACATCTAGTTCAAGCATGCACAACATTCGCAAGTGATGTGTCATTGTGTGGTGTATATTTTATTAATTCAAGTTTTAAATTTATATTTTGCCGACTAAATCAAAAACAACACTTTAATAGACAGTGTACCCGATCATGGTAAGTAGGGTGTCGAACACTTGAAGCGAGGTTAAATCTATCAATTTGATTAATATCTTGGTTATATAATCTATGTTAATTATATTCTATTCTAAACATATGTCAGTCCTAATCCTAATTCTAACGGGAAAAGGAGGGTTTTCAGCTTGAGAGACTAGCACGGTTTGGTTGGTGACTACAATCAATCAAGGCACTTTAACCCATGCAAGCAAATAAACAAAAGATAAAAGAGCGGTCGAGCCAAATATAAGAAAACTGTATTAACCATTATTAATCCGATTAGAAAGTTGGTTTGTTTATTAAGTGCAATGATTTCTTCTCTCAAGGCGGTATATCATTCTTAAGACTTAGGCGTTACATCATCCTAAGACCTATACCTATTAATTCTGTCACAATTAAAGCATCCGCATAAAGTATCCTTATTTGCTAATTATAATCTATCTTAGGGATTAAAGTAATGGTGATCTTGTTAAACCCTAGCTCATAGAGACTTTACCCACTTACCACTTAATGGTGATTTATACACTAGTAATCCACTTGTCCAACTATCCAATGGAATCAGAAAGTTATTTGTTGAATTATCTAGGTTCACCTGCTAGTCAACACGATCAATAAACCATTGCAATATCTAATTAACTAGTTAAGCCTGAAGTGTATCTTAGACACAGACTTATAAGGACAATTTTTGTGATCCTATGGTTCTAGATGTATAAATCACTATATGGAGAGCTATCTCAGACTCTAGATTACTTGGTTCGTATCACTAGATTCAGTTAAATGATAGGTCGCATACAAAAGTGCGTAAACAAGTATAAATTGATAAACATAAACAAGCATTCAATGATAAATCAAGAAATCAAGATAAACAAATACCAAACATTCAGATCTTCATAATAATAGCTAATACCTAAAGGTATTAGCCTTCAAACATCATAATAAATACAAAAGCAATTATTTAGCCAAGGTAAACTAACCGAGTTAACGAATGATACCAAAAACTAAACAATTACTAAAGTACATGGAATTACACATTGTCTTCTATGGAATTGATAGAGTTGCTTGACCTCTTCTGCTCTTTTTCTCCTCTGAAAATCGACTTTTTTGATTTAAGTATCGAGAATATGATTTAGCACCCTTAAAACTCGTTTTTGAGTTTTCTATTTATAAGGTATGGAAGTCGGTTCGATACGGCATTTCCAAGGATTGGATACGGCGTATTGGGGATTTCTTGGAGTAGAGACCACGCTTGATATCTTCCAGAATATTATATTCATTCCATATTTCCAATACGGCGTATTAGTCTTCTCTGGATACGGCATATTGAGCTTTATTCCTTTGTGGTCTTTGGTGAGTGCAGACACGTATATGCTGTATGTTCCTTAATGGATATGGCGTATTGGTCTTTAGAATAGTAATCTTCAAAATATCTTCATTTAAGCTCCAGAATGCGCGCCTTTTGCTAATATTCACCAAGTACTCCATAATTACTGCAATTCTCAAATATAAACGATTAAGTAACAATTCTTTGCAATAACTATACAAAATGGATTAATAACATGGGATAAATGATGCTATAAAATAGAGGTTATTTAATGTCATTAAATATCCCCCCACTTGAATCCTACTTATCCTCAAGTAGCCTTTAGATGTTTACAAAAATGTATCCCTAAGGATATTTTCCGTTAAGCATTTATTTGATCTATTACAAGTACACAACCAAACACCTCACGAAATAGGAAGATGAAAACACTCAAATCACTCAACTAATCTATGTGGTAACATATAACTAATTCGCTCAATTGCTCGGTCATGATGAATATTCTATCATAAGCTTGGCAAGGATATACATCTCCACCACTAAAGCCAAGGAGTAACAAGTTTATAGAGGTAAATATGGGTTATTTTTATATGGAAAGGCTTACTGTTGATCATTCTACAATCTTTCACCAGAAGTACCACTCTAACAAGGCAGCTAAAGCACACATACATGGCCGTAATGACGAAATAGACATGCATGCTCAAACAAGTCCTCATTCGTGTAAAACCATCGGCTAATCATTAGGTGAGAG
Source organism: Tanacetum coccineum (assembly GCA_026074375.1). Taxonomy (NCBI): domain Eukaryota; kingdom Viridiplantae; phylum Streptophyta; class Magnoliopsida; order Asterales; family Asteraceae; genus Tanacetum; species Tanacetum coccineum. Next base: position 38,111 of record BQNB010020406.1, on the reverse strand, counting down.
GGAAGTAAATTGTTGTTAAATAAAAATCAAGAAACAAATAGATTAAGCTTAAAGTACAAGTTGCTAGATACTTTTCCTAACCATTACCATGATAAAGACACGACTATTTACAACGTCTTGATCATAGATAAAAAAACAACAACCAAAGTTGGCGTTCCCGTAACGGTCAACTTCCCAATCATCCCAAACATTACATACTCTACAAGGTAAGTTGCGATATATTCCACTTTGTACAATACTCTACATCGTTGATTTTTGTTGTGTATCAACGAATAATCGATCCTTCGTGTAATTCCTTTGGTAATGCTCTTTGCTAAACGATTATCTTCAAATCTTCATTCACTTTCTTTTTTGTTACAAATTTTCTCATTTTTTCAAAAAATTTTCATAATCTAACTATATACAAAGCTCGGAGTACTTTCACCATCTTCACGATCATAATAATTCCGGATAATTTCTTTGATAGTTTTTTCGTTCTTCGGACTCACCATTAATTATGATGGTAGTAAAATCACATGAGTTTTGACTATAATATACATTCCTATTTGCAATGTATAAATTTCCAACCTCACCAAAGATAGAAAATGACACAAGACTCAGGAAATATAAACTTTACGCTTTAAGCAACTAGAAACTATAAATTAAACTTAATGTAATAGGGTAGGTTAAGGTGTAAGGGTGTAACGAAACAAATAATTAGTGTAGTTCCTAAAGGATTGGCTCTACGGGTTGTGCTAGTGGATCTTTACTCTAAAGATGGGAGTAGAAAAGAGTTTAAACTAAAGTTTAACTAACCGGTGTAGTTAGTTAATAAACAACATGGATAGGCAATTTGGGTGTAATCCTAAAATTTACCAATTTAAACAAGTTACTCTAATTAAATCCATAATACTCATTATTGTGGTCTCGAGTGATATACCAAGCCAAGTTCTAAAGTCTACTACATCACCGGCACACTCATATTTTGTGGAATTTGGGTAAACATTTGGAAACGAAAAGGTTAAATTCTCACAATATCTAACAAGGGTTATTGTGTGCGGGTTATGTATCACGTAATTTCACAAAAGTATGCTTGATTTTTTTTAAATTTGAGCATAATTTAAGAATTTTAATCATTTTAATGTGAAAAATAGGACAAGTAAACATTCTAATTCCATCCCCCCACTTAAATTATACAACATCCTCATTGTATAGATAAAATATTTAAAAATTCGGGAATTAAAAAGAATTAGAGTGAGAAACTCCCCTGATATTTGCTTGGTAGATTCTCCAATTTGCGTTTAGGAGCAAGATTGTGTGTTGAACAGCCACCTTGAAGTTTCAAGACTCCAACACTTTAAGTTCTTCCAGATTTGTAAATTCTCCACCAATATTCATCGATATTCTTTCACGAGGTCCTGTGTAAAATAGGAAAAACATGCATTCCTATCTTGGCATTTACGGTTAATTTAAACTAAACTAAACAAACTAAATAGGAATCAGTCTGGTGGATACGCCGTATCAGGTTAATGAATATGTCGTATTCCAGAACTTACAATAATGTTTTTAAAGTGCAATAAAAAATAAAGGCTGATAACGTCTAGACAATCAATGCACCGAATTGATGACTGGGAAGACAGACTTGATAAAATTAAATAACAATCCAGGTTGTCTCTCAGGAAGCACTTTTGTTTACAGCAAAGTCTTTAAGTTAGACTTGTCTTCAGCTTCTCTTCATTCCATCTCATGCACGCTAATGTGCCCGCGTGTGAGCCATTCTTCCATTGACGAAACTCGGATAAAGTCGGGTCCTAGATTTAAAACTCCTTTGTAGAACCTATTTAACTTTTGGTATGAGTGCGAGATCCCGTTCATCTTATCATGTTCACTTACCTTCAGTAATGGTGGGATTTTATTGCATTGCTCATTAGTGTGGTGTTTAAACCTCGGATGTGATCGCACCATTTGGTAAGTTACTCCATCATCACCATTGTAAATGGTAATCATTCCATCAAACCGTCTTGCTTTAATTCTAACTTCTCTTAAGAACGGTTTGCTAACAATAACATCGCCCATTCCTTTATTACGATAAGCATCCATATCTTCTAAAACTGCAAAGTCAGTCACAACAGAAAAGGTTCCAATAAAAATAGGCACATTCATTGAAGCTCCTACAACATTATCCCCTTTGTACACCATCTTATCTTTCATTATAGAGTTATGAAACTTTTTGGACATCACATTGACATACAACAATGAGAAGAAGTTGCCGTGTGTAAACTCAAATCCTATCATGCATGAAAACTTTAAGTTGTGGGAACAATCTATGTGGATTTTCTTATCATTGTCACAATAACTAGGGTAATCATCAATTCCAGTATTAAGATCTTCATCCCAAGTTCTAAATTCCTCAATTACCTCACCTTCCTTAATGGTGGGCATTAAATTGTCACCTTAATTTCTTTTAAGCTCAAATGGTTTATTTAGATCATTTAGTTTGATGTAATCCTCCAAGAAAGGGTCTAATGATCTATTTAACATCAAAGTCTCTCCCATTAGCCTAGCTTCTAAATCAAGCTCCATTCTTTCTCTTAATCTTAGCATGTAGAACCTCTTAATTAAACTTCTAACAGGTTTAACACTTTCAAAAATTATTTTCTCTTACCCAACTCTCAAAGTAATCTTCCTTTTGAAAACATCAATCTTAGCATGGGGGGTAGACAAAAATGGTCTTTCGAGGATCAAGGGCACTTTGATATACTCAGGCATATCAAGAATTATGAAATCTATGAGGAAAACAAATATACCAATACCTACTAGTACATTTTTAGCAATTCCTTTTGGATATTTCACCATCCTATCAACTAATTCAACTGTCAACTTAGTGCGAGCTAATTCACGTAATCATAAGTTAAGGTAGGTCGAGAGAGGCATAACACTTATGCTAGCTCCTAGGTCAATAAGGGCATTATTAAAGCAAACATTATTAATAAAGCAAGGTAAAGTGAAAATCTTTGGGTCTTCCTCCTTTCTGGGTATGGAATTATGTGAAGTTCCATAAGAGTAAGCTTCTGAAAATTACGGTCCATATGATCCATTCTTTTATTCACAGTAGTAACCATTCAAATGACTTAGAAATGGATTGTCATTTGTTTTGTCTTGTGCATCAGTGTACGGTTTTATCCAATGGATACGACGTATTGGGAGGATCACATACTACGTATCAGATATGAATCAGCTTCAACAATAGTTGAAATTGACTTGACATGGTCTCTTGGGTTAGTTTTAGTGGAGCTCAGTAAACTTCTAAATCCTCTTTCCTGTAGTACCTTGCTCATTTGCTCGATTTGGATCTCCAAAGTTTTAATTGATGCTCCTTGGTTCCTTATGGCAGCTATAACACCCCCATTTTTTACATATAGCAGCGAAAGCTAATCTGGGTTATTATTTCATAGTACAACAGTCATAATCATAGAAAACGACTTGAAAGAGACATTTTTAAAAGATAAGTTATCATTCATTATTTCATCAGAGTTTTTACAAACAAAGGTCCCAAAATCTACATGAAAACATAAAGTTTGAATGATAACAGTTTAGCCATCTTCAAGTTCGTGCCACTCCGTGCCATAAGATGTTTAGTTACTTGAGATAAACATGCTAAAAAGTCAACACAAAGGTTGAGTGAAATTCATAGGTTTATAGTAAACAGTTTTGAATAGAAGCTCAATAGTAGGTTACGTTATTATACACCCATAGTTTGTAATAATTGCAACACATACAATTATCATGAAAAATAGTATTATTTCCCTAAGCTCATGACACCGAAACCTTAGGTTAAATAATTACAAATAATTGCCCCAACGGGTGTCTTTGCCAAAACACCCGTAAAGTTATTCAAATGTATGTTATTGGTTACCGACAATATAGGTACACCAACGAGGAGTCCAGTCCCAAATAGATCTATTCACAACATTCGCGCTTATCCCGACGAGTAATTAACGGTTTATGATAGTGGGGACTTAATGGCAAAAGTAGGGACTTAGGCAATAATGTATCAGGATAGCATACAGAAAAATACTTGCATTCATGGTTTATAGCATGTATCCCCCTCGCGGGTTTATTAAACATTTAAACGATTGAATGCGAGGCTATGAACTCACCTTAACAATATAGGGAAATCCAATTGATGGCAAAAGTATATGAAATGAAAGTAACGGCTTTGTCACACAACCTAGGTAATATGTCAAGTCTTAGTTTGATTGGATATATTTTATGTCATAATGAAATACCATTTTGATTGGATTTATTATGGAAATATCATATCACTGTTCGGGCCATCATAATTCAGAGGTCATGTAGTAAACGTTTAAGGAGCTAGGACCCTTTAAATCATAAATCCAGTAAACTCGTCAAAACGTATACCCAAATAAAACCCCTCACATGAAGCTCCCTAGTAATGTGATACATTATAGTTTTAAGTTTCTTCAAAAGCTAGAATAATTTATATATATATATTTATAATTAATATAAAAATATAATATTTTATAAGTTTGCAAAATTGGCAATAGTAACCCTTGGTTTTTAAACTTTTAAAAGTTTAGTCTTATATAAAAGTATATATTAATATACTTATATTATATATATATATATATATATATATATATATATATATATATATATATATTAAACCTTTAACTTTGAAACTTGGCAAAATAGGTCCTTATAGTTATAACTTTAATAAAATGACATTTTCAGCCCCTTTAGTTATAAATTTCAGAAAGTTACGATATATACCCTATGATGGAAATTTTGCCAAACCAGAGTCCAAAATGCCATGCAAGCTTATTTTAGGATTCCAAATGATATTTGCAGGTTATAGCTTATTAGTATAAGCTAAAATATGAAGTTTTAACATAACAAAAGTTTAGAAAAAGGACCCGTTAGCTAGAAAATCAAAATGGGTCGTTTTTAGAGTTTTTATTAAAAACACATGGGTTTGAGGATTCAAAGCTTCAAACAAGAGTTCATACATGATCTTAAGAGTATTATGAACATTATTGTACAGAATATAAGCTTTTGGAACAAGATCTTAGGCTTACTTGTGCTAAAATGTGTCAAAATGGGGTTTTATGATTTGTACGCCTAGAAATGGCTTCAAGACTTTATTTTTCTTGCTTCTTGGCTACTATTATGAGCTTAGAGACTTCTCTTGATCTTCTATTACTGCTATGATAGGGTTAGAATTCCATTTAAGGGTATGAGATGAGATGTGTAGGATGAATTGAAAGGGTGCTTTGGTTCATGTATTTATAGGTGAGAAAGACCCTTGGTGCCCAAGTTTATGTGATGAAAATATCTAGGGCTAGTTAAGGATAACAAGGAATAGCTATGGTGTGAGTATGCAAGGCTAGAAGCTAGTTTGGAGATGTGGAGAGGGTTTTGGAGGCCATGGCTAAAGAAAGGAAGACAAGTAGATGATTTTTGCAACTTGGTGAGAAAGGTGGTGAATAAGGTTCTTGTAAGCTACTTAGATGGCTTCTTAGTGAGTCATAGTGGTGCTTGGTTGGTTGCTTGGGTTTAAAAATGGGTCAAAAGGAAGCAAAATGGGTCACGGGTTGGTTTAGGGTTCGGTTTAGGGTTTTAGATTTTTAGATTGAGTTAGGGTTATGGTTTAGGATGAATTAGGGTTTAGGTTTAAGGTTTAAAAGTCATGCATTAAGTTCTTGTACCTTGTGTTAAAGTGGTGGTAAGAAACCAAAGTGATTGAAGAGGTAAAATGACCTAGTTTGACTTTTTTGCATTATTGACTTGTACATTATGCTTTATAAAGTTGTAACTTGATTCAGGAGGGAAAAGATATTCAAATGTTATGTATTGGTACTTGTACACATGCTTTAAAGGCTTGTACATTCATTTTATATGTATATATTACATATAATTAGGGTTTTGATATAAACATTAACGTTTAATGCTTGTTTTGGTATAACGTTTTGAAAAGTATGTTAAATGGATAATGTACTTGGTAAAAATGATATTAGGGCATAGACTTGACATATTAGGATGTTTACATGAGATAAACATAGATATAGATGGCATAGGTAGGTTGTGTGAGCTCGTTAACTTTAGTTATGTAAACCATGTTACATAATAGAATAAAGCAAAAAAAATTCCTATAAAAAGGTGGTTTGTATTGCATCTAATTTAATAGATGGATAGTACATTACATCTAATTTAATAGATGAATATTTACATTGATGAAAATTATGGGTTGTTATAGTCCTCCATCCTTACAGAAATCTCGTCCCGAGATTTAATTGGATTTTGAAGAGATGAGGATATTTGGCACGAATTTCATATTTGTGTTCCTACGTAAGTTCTGGTCCTCTTTTAGAGTTCCATCATACTTTGACTATAGGAATACGACTTTATCTTAGTTGCTTGATTTCTCGATCTATAACTTCCACTATTTCTTCCACAAAATTTTGTTTCTCATTGAGCTGAAGCTCTTTCATTGGAATGACAAGGGATTCGTCAGAAAAGCATTTCTTTAGATTAGAAACGTGGAAAGTATTGTAGACATTCTTGAGCTCTTCAGGAAGCTCTAGTTTGTATGCCACTGGACCGACTCTTTTAAAAATCTTAAATGGTCCAATATACCGGGGATTAAGCTTTCCTCACTTTCCAAAATGAATAACACCTTTTTGAGGTGACACTTTTAACATAACACGATCTCCAACTGGAACTTCTAAAGGCTTTTGCCTGACATTGGCGTAACTTCTTTGCCGATCTCTTGCAGCCTGCAAGCGTTGTCAAATTTGCACTATCTTTTCAGTGGTTTTATGAATTATTTATGTTCTTGTAAGTTGAACATCTCTAACTTCGGCCCAACAAACAGGTGATTTGCACTTTCAACCATAGAGTGCTTCAAACGGTGCTGCCTTAATACTGGCATGATAACTGTTATTGTAAGAGAACTCCACCAATGGTAAGTATCTTTCCCATCCTTTTCCAAAGTCTATAAAATAGGCTCGAAGCATGTCTTCTAGTGTTTGGATGGTTCTTTCACTTTGTCCATCGGTTTCGGGATGATATGTCGTACTCATGTCTAATTGAGTACCCAAGGCACTCCCGGTAATCGATATACATTCTGAAAGATCTGTCTTTCTTTTTAGCAAATTAGATGGGCTCCCCAAGGCGAATACTTGTTGGATAAAACCATCGGTCTGCCAACTCTTGAATTTGGTTTAGACAGTTCCTGCATTTCTGAGGAGCTAATCTTATAGGTGCTCGGGCTACTGGTGCGCTCCTGGTATTTAAGCGATTTGAAATTCTACTTGGCGAATTAGGGTTGGTCAGGTAGATCTTCAGGAAAAACTTCTGGGAATTCTCTGACTACTGATATGTCTTCCAGTCGTTTTTCATCAGATTTCATCTCCATTACTTGAGCTATGAAAACTTGACATCCCATGGATATATACCTTTTGGTTTTTATACAGGATATGAAGCTTAGTCGAGTTTTACTTCGATCACCTCAGATGATTAAAGTTTTACCATCGATTGGGATGTAGGACGACTTTCTCATCACAGATGATTCTAGCATGAAACTTGGAATCAACCAATCCATACGATGGAAATGTTGAAACTACCTAGTTTAATCGGCATAAGATCATTTCAAAAAGTTTGTTTAATAAGGTCAGAGTTACACCCTGGAATAACGGTATTATTGAAATACGGTATATTCGGGGATTATATTGTATTATTCATGACAACTTGCTTCATACTTTACATAGTCAAAATTTGACAAGTGTTGTTATTTATACCACACATCCCGTGGTTAGGTTCTAACAAAAGTTATAACTAGAATCTAATCTAGTAGTCCGAGGGTCCTTTATTTCTGTAGTTCCTGGTCTGATGGCCCACTTTGTTACAAGTCTGATATCTAACAGTACAAGGTCCTGTGTGATGTAGAGTTGGCAATCTCTACCACAGAGGATCGGGTCCAAACATACCTTCATTTTCAGATTGGGGTAGCAGCATAGGCTCTGACGATTTCTTGCCTTCTATTCTGTTGTTGGTGGTGATCATTATTGGGGTTGTCATTGTTGTTGTTACAGTTGTTTTGGTAGTAGTTGTTGTTGAAGGTTCTTCTATCATCAAACTTTCGTTTGTGATCATTGGTTCCCTGCACAGAATTGTGCCTTGTTACTTGATCCATTAACCTCTGGGTTATGTTAATGGCTTCCTCCAAAGTTTGAGGCTTTGAAGCGGTAACATTTCCTTCAATACTTCTGGTTAATCCTCCGATGAAAGCTTCCATGAGTTTCTCGGTGTTTGGCACCATGTTTAGGCATAAGACTGCTAATTCCTGGAATCTTCTAATGTAAGTTTTTAGATCATCTCCTTTCACAGTCAGATTGTAAAATTCATCTTTCATTTTCCTGACTTCAGTTCGAGGACAATACTTATATGTTAAGAGCCTTTTCAATTAAATCTAAGTGATCTTATTGGCTTGTTCTATTCTAATAGGTTGGGCGTATGCAATCCACTAGGACAAGGCATCATCAGTCAGGGTACCAGTAGCAAATGTTACTTTGCTTTCCTCGGCACATTTGCTACGAGAAAATATTGATTTCGTCCGTTACAAACCAGCGAATGGAGGTCACTTGCTCTTCCTTTTTCCTTTACTTTCTGGTACCATTGAAGTAGAAAGGTTGACAGCTTATGAACTCCTTTATAGTTTCCGTTTTGTTACAGAGTTCTAGTAGGGTCGGTATTCCTGTTGGGTTTACTAAGTATCTGCCTTGTTACAGCTTTGTGCTTCCAGAGGCTCGGCAACACTGTCTGCAATAGTTTCTTAATGGCAGCCTAAGTTAGTGGGTGTGTGCAGATGTTGATGTCCTCTTGGGAGCCATTCTATGAAACATTTACAAGGACAACACAAAAAAAGTATGATATCACAAGTCTTGTCAAAATTTTTCATACATAGTGGTATTGAAATCATTTGACATGTTGTATGGATTCTTATTTTGATACAAGTTCTAACAAAGTAATACACATTCCTTGGGGATTACATTGAAGGATTATACAGTAAATTTTTGGTAATTTAAGATTTCCAGGATGAAACACTTATACAAGCATCTGTTTCTTTTACTCATTTAGATTCCCGGGGACAGGTTCACTTCCCAGTGGTGTGGTATGATCCATAATAAAATTATCTAACTCTGCAAAGGATAGACCTCTTCAAAGGATAATCTTGTGGTGGTGTAGTTGACTAACAGTGATGAAGACTACTAATGAGAGGGGATTATTGGAATAGGTGATTCAACAGGAGTCTCAGTATCTGTAGGTGGTGGAATCTCTTCGGGAGGAAAGAAATCTCGAGAATCAAACATTGGTGATAGTGATAACACTAGAGATGGAGGCACAACAGTTGTAGGTGAAATAGTAACTTGTGGTGGACTAATGGCATCATATGCTTGCATGACCTTCATATAGGGATCATTATGAAAAAGTGAAAGAGTTGGTGAAGCTATTGGAACTAAACCAAATGAATTATTTAAAGATTCAGAAGAAGTATTTCCCGGTGAAGCTGGGAAATAGTGAGGAAGCCAGGTATAGTCTGGAAAGTTAGGAAAAGGGCATCCTCAATATCAGAAGTAGGGTGGTTGGGAGAGAATCACTCTGTTAACAAACTCCCAAGCGGGTAAATAACATTAGTTATTTATATAACTAGTATAATAGTTATGTAATTCATCATACTATTCCGAAAAATATAGTGGCACGGAGGACTTTCTGATGGGAAAAAGAAAAGTAGTATAGTTAAGATTTTAACTTTGTTTCTCTTACCGTGGCTCTTGATACCAATTGTAACACACCCTATTTGACAAATATAGAGAGAAGCTAATCTGGGGTATTACTTCATAGTTACAAGTGACATAATCATAGAAAATGACTCACAGAGACGTTGGATAAAATTTAGTTTATCATTCAATATTATTTTAGAGTTTTATAAAAGGAGGTGTCCCAAAAATTTAGGAAACATAAAGTTTGAATGACTAACAGTTTAAGCCATCTCAAGTCCGTGCCACTCCGAGGCCATAAGTTGGGTCAAATACCCGGAGGTCTCGAAAGCCCTAGTGACAGAATGTCGTGTATTTAATTCGTGTACGCGTCGGGTTCTACATGCAAGTGTTCCTTAGGGTCGTATACGTATTTCCAAGCCACCTTATTTTATTTACAACGAAAGTTTACGTGGGGTTTTCTTATATTTAAATGGTTTTCAAATCCTTGCTTGTTACTAAGTCACGTTACTTGGTCCCTTGCAAGCTTTAACACTACACTAGTCGTCATACGCAATATCATTTATGTATAACACGCATGTTATTTATTTAGCATGTGTGAAGTTTCTCTAGTGCGTTATATATATGTCCATACGCGACATACAACCTAGATAACAAGGAAAAACATGTATAGTACAATTACCATAGGTTCGAATACGACTTACAAGAGTCCCAGTGTATGAATTTATGAGCTTTGGACGTGTAGAGTGCTAACCCAATTGCATATATGATCAAAACAGCTAACCCTTGGCTTCAAAGCCTTTGTAATTTCCTAACCTTAGCTCGAATAACCCTTGTGGATATTTGTTGGTTCGAATAAGGTAAGTGAGTGTGTTCGTTTGTTGTTTGGGACCCGAATAAGTAGAGAAACAAAGGTAGAGAGTATATGTGTTTATGGTTCAAGTGATTGTGTTTTTAGGAGTGTAATATGGTGAGTTTGTGTTAGTATTTATAGGCAATAGGCTAGTTAACTCCTCTTGGTCCTTACTTAACTATAAATGAGCTCCATGAGGTGGTTTTTAGTGTTTCTAGCTACTCACTCATGGTTTTAGGCTAAACCACTCAAGTACCACTCTTAATGACTTGCATGATGTATAAGATTGAGTTAGATTAGGAAAATCTCAAAGATTTGTGCATATACATGCATATGCCGCGGTTAACCAAGGCAAGGGAGACACAAATGAGTATTAACCATTGTGGATTTGCTAGGTAGGAAACCAAAAGTACACATCTTAATTAGTTTTAGGATGTACTAGTACTTTGAAGATATGTTAAGAGGATTTCTAGTTAATTTGTGTGTTTGTAACCAGCCCTTAGGGTATTTAACACATCAATTCATTTAATATTATGTTAAGGTTACAAATGTGGTTATTGGTTTAAGTCTAGGTATTTCCGGGGTGTGTCCAAATGTATTTTATTCTGAAACGTAACTGTTTTACGTGACCAATAAAAATAGAATACGCCAGGTACATATTATCGTCCTATAATTCCCAATTTGGGTTGACCTTTTAGGTATCTAAAGATTCTTTTTACTGCATTCAAGTGGGAAACTTTTGGCTGAACTTGAAATCTTGAGCAAGCACAAACTGAGAACATAATATCTGGTCTAGAGGATGTAAGATACATCAATGACCCAATCATTGACCTGTATAAATGAACATCAACATCCTCACCATCTTCATCCTTTGTCAAAGCCTTGTTGGTTTCCATAGGAGTACTAGCTGTCCTTAAACTAGAAAAGCCAAATTTCTTCAAGATTTCACCAACATACTTGTCCTGACTAATGAAGATCCCATCCTCTTTCTGCTTGACTTGTAAACCCAAGAAGAAAGTAAGTTCTCCCATTGAACTCATCTGAAACCTGTTGTGCATTATCTGCTCAAACTCATCACATAAAGACTTCTTAGTTGAACCAAAGATGATGTCATCTACATATACTTGAACCAGTAGAATATCACCCTTGAGTCTCTTTATGAACAAAGTCTTGTCAATTTGTCCCCTGTGAAATCCATTATCCAGCAGATAGGTAGAGAGTGTCTCATACCAAGCTCTAGGAGCTTGATGTAGACCATATAAGGCTTTCTCCACTTTGTAGACTTTTTCTGGAAATTCTGGATCCACAAAACCTGGAGGTTGGCAAACATATACCTCCTCTTCAATAGTGCCATAGAGAAAAGCACTTTTAACATCCATCTGGTACACAGGAAAATTCATAAATGATGCAAAGGCCAAAAATAACCTGATTGCTTCAACCCTAGCAACAGGAGCAAAAACCTCATCATAATCAATGCCTTCTTCTTGTTTATACCCTTGTGCTACCAGTCTGGCTTTGTTCCTTACAACTATTCCCCTTTCATCCTTCTTATTTCTATACACCCACTTTGTACCAATAGCCTTTTTGCCACTAGGTAAGTCAACTAGTGTCCAAACCTTCTGAATCTTAAACTGAAGCAGCTCCTCTTGCATTGCTTCAACCCAACTTTCATCATCAAGGGCTTGAGATATCTTTGTGGGTTCATGTTGAGAAAGGAAACAAGCAAATAAGCAGTTCTGGAAATCTTTGTGATTTGTTCTTCTCTGCTTTTGGATGTAGCTAATCATAGCATGATCTCCAGAATTCTTTTTTGTCATACCCCTTGTTTGTACAGCTAACTTTGGATCCCCAATAATATGAGCTTTAGGATGAGCAGAGTGTACTCTAGTTATGGGAATATGACTGACAATAGTGGAAGGTTCCATGTTATTAAAATCAACCTTTGCACCCACACTTTGATCAACATAAGGAGTATTAAGAGTTTCCAAGTCATGATCATCATAAGCATTGCCAAAAATGCCAATACTTTGGTACTTTGATTTCTTTTAGGTATCTTCCCAATTATGCTTTTAGAGGATCATGAGGAAGTAAGCAACATCAATAGGAAAAAAAAAAAAAGGGGGGGGGAAATAATAAAAAAATTTTTTTTTCCACCAAAAGGAACAAATGATGGTCCACTTGATGGTCCAACAGGACTAAAAGTCCTGGATGCACTAGCAGTATTAACTGGTGTGCTAACAGTATTAAAAGTGTTAGTACTGCTAGCTCTAGTAATCTTCTCCTGGTTGTCACACTGAGCTTCAAACTATTTTCTAGCAGCATCTAATTGCTCTGTAGCCTCCTTCTCTTGATCCATCATCTTATTAAGAACATTCTTCAAGGCTTGATCATACTCACTTGCTGGTTCTTGTACAGTCTTTCTACAAGCATCATCATCAACTGTATAATCCTTAGCCTTATCATCTGAGCTCTTGGAGCTTGAAGAGATAGATGACCATAATGGGAACACAATATATTGTTGAGTAGAAACATTCTTTTCTTCAGTTTGTCCAGCATCAACATTTTTCTTCAAACCTGTATTGCCATTAGTTTCTTGTGGACCTGCATTTTTGTTAGTTTGATTCCCTGCAGAAACTGGTTGATAATTCATAGAATTTGTTAAGGAATCAATATCAAAAAGCCAGTTAGGTCCTTGCCCTGCAACATTTGGTTTATTCAAGGAAAGTTTTACATGAGATTCTCTTCAAACTTTTTTGGTTTCTAGTATTATATATCTGAAAGCCTTGCTATTTTTAGAGTTCTAATCTAAAAACCCTTCCTCAGCCTTCCCATCAAACTTGCCTAAAGGGTCTAGGGTATTTAGAATAGTAACATGACATCCAAAAGGTCTCATGAAACTTATGCTTGGTGCTCTACCAATAATAAGTTCATAGGGTGTCTTGTTATGAGGCTTGGTCACTAGAACCCTATTCAGGACATAACAAGCAGTATTAACTGCTTCAGCCCAAAATACTATAGGTAGAAGTGAGTCTGCTAGCATAGTCCTAGCTGCCTCAATCAGGGTCCTATTCTTTCTCTCAGCAACTCCATTTTGTTGTGGAGTTCTGGCAATACTATATTCCCTTTTTATCCCTTTTTGCCTACAGAATTCATCCATTTCTCTATTTTTGAATTCTGTCCCATTATCAGACCTGATTACTTTAACCTTATGGTTTAATTGGTTTTCTATTTCTGTTATAAATTTCTTAAGAATCCCACTAGTTTCACTCTTAGTGGCTAAGAAGAAAACCCAGCTAAACCTACTAAAGTCATCAGTCACTACAAGGCAATAGGTCTTATGGTTGATACTCCTTACAGATGTTGGTCCAAATAAGTCCATATGCAACATCTGTAAAGGTTGGCTGATAGAGCTCACAAGTTTGGTCTTACAAGAGGCTTTGTGTTGCTTTCCCTTCTGACAAGCAACACAAGTGTGGTCATTTTCAAAAGTCTTTGAAGGAAGACCTCTTACAAGGTTTCCCTTCACAAGTTTATTCATTGTTTTAAAATTCACATGACCCAGCCTCCTATGCCATAGTTTAGGACTCATCATTGTGGCTTTTGCTAAATAAACATGTTAAATCTCTCAGAAGACAAACATTCTTTAAATAAGCTGGGTACATATTGTTTTGCCTGGGGACTCTGAGCAGTACTTGACTTTCATCAATTAGCTTAAAATCAGGAGACAAAACAAGACATTCAGTTTCGGTGAAAAGAATACTGTTTTTCTTGTCACACATTTGTGAGATAGAGAAAAGATTAAACTTCAGTTCCTTCACAAAAAACCACATCTTACTTGGATCGGTAGTGTTTGCTCTAAAGATTTAGAGGCACTATTTGTACGGAACCAGGTGTATGGTGTTCACTGATCACAAGAGTTTACAACATATTTTTTTCCAAAAAGAGATGAACATGAGGTAACGTCGTTGGTTAGAGTTGCATAGTGATTACGACTATAAGATTCGTTATCACCTGGGGAAAGAAAATGTTGTTGCTGATGCTTTGAGCAGGAAGGAGCGAATTAAACCATTAAGAGTTCGAGCCTTAGTTAGGATTATTGTCTTGGATCTTCCTAAATAAATCCTGAATGCTTAAATTAAAGCACAGAAACCAGAGAACATCAAGAACGAAGATGTAGGAGGTATGATCAGGAAGGATATACCAAAGGAGAAGTTGGAACCCCGTGCGGATGGAACTCTATGCTTGAATAGCAGGAGTTGGCTGCCATGATATGGTAATTTGAGGACTGTGATTATACACGTATCCCACAAGTCAACATACTCTATCCATCTGGGTTTTGACAAGATGCATCAAGACATCAAGAAACTATATTAGTGGCCCAATATAAAGGCCGACATCGCCACGTATGTTCGCAAATGTTTGACATGTGCTAAGGTAAAGGTTGAACACCAAAGGCCATCAGGTTTATTGGTGCAACCCGAGATACCTCAATGGAAGTGGGACAATATCACCATGGATTTTGTCATGAAGCTTCCTAAGTCGTCGCAAATTGTGACATCATTTGGATGATTGTTGTCCGACTTACTAAGTCTGCCATCTTTGTACCAATGAGGGAAACTAATCCCATGGAGAAACTGGCGAGAATGTACCTAAAAGAGGTTGTTACGAGGCATGGTGTAACACCTCTATTTTTTCATATAGCAGCGGAAGCTAATCTGGGGTATTACTTCAAGGTATAACAGTCATAATCATAAAAAACGAATCAAAAAGAGTCTTTTATGAAAATAAGTTATCATTCCTTTATTTCATCAGAGTTTTTACAAAAGAGAGGTCCCAACATCTGTATTTACAAAATGTGAATGATAATGGTTTTTCCATCTTCATGTCCTTGCCACTATGTGCCATTAGTTACCTGAGATAAAACATGCTAAAAAGTCAACACAAAGGTTGAGTGAAATCCATAGGTTTAAGTAATATAATTTGAATGCAAATGCAATATTTGGGTTACATTGATATACACACAGTATTGAAAACATATTTATTATTGCCATTAGCTCATGAATCCAATGCCTTAGGTTATAATGATACGTTATTGTCCCTGTGGGTACCTTTGCCAAAATACCCGCATGATTTCTAATGATGTACGATTGGTTACACGTAACTGGGTACACCAACCGGGGAGTCCAACCCAAATATATATATTCACAACATTCGCGCTTACTACAGAGAGTAATTAACGGTTCATGATTATGGGGACTTAAAGGCAAAGCAGTTACTTAGGCAATAGTAAATTGAAATAGCATACAGAAATAATTGCATTCATGTTTATAGCATGTATCCCCCTCGCGGGTTTATAAAACATAGATTGATAATTGCGAAGGCTATGGAACATCACTGAACAGTTATAGGGAAATTGATAGCAAATGTATATGAAATGAAAGTAACGGCTTCGTCACGGGCAACCTGGGGTAATATATGTCAAGTCTTAGTTTGATTGAATATGTAAGATTTTACATTGATGTCGGTTTTGATATTAAAATTATCATAACACCGTTCGGGCCATCATAATTCAGAAGTCATTCAGTAAACGTTTGAGGAGCTAGGGCACTTTAAATCGTAAACCCAACAACTCAGTCAGAACGTAATACCAAGATGAAACTCCTTAATATGAAGCTCCCTAGTATTGTGGTATGATATGGATCCGGGGCATGATTTTTGAAAGCACATCGATGATGAATGATATAATAGTTATAACATAAGTAGTTTTAAGCATTTTATTCAATATCTGGAAATGTTAAGCACATCAAGCGTTAATTAAAGTTATGTCTGGTAATGTTTTGAATCTGTTTTTATACTTTTTCAAAATGTTACATTTTAGACCCTTGGGTTTGGAAAATTACAAATAGACCCTTGAGGTTTGCACTTTTATGACTTTGGTCCTTCAACTTTTATTGATATACAAAATAAACCTTGGACTTTGGAAAGTGACATAAATGATCCCTGTAGTTATAACTTTGATAAAATGACACTTTTAGTCCTTTTAGTTATAAGTTTCTAAAAATTACGATATATACCCCTTGCATGGATTATAATTACAAAACATGTCCAAATTGCCATGCAAGCTTATTTTAACATTTCAATAGACATTTATAAGTTATAATAAACTAAAATATGAAGATTTAACACAATGCAAGTTTAAATTAACGATTCGTTAAGCTAGAAAACAAAACGGGTCATATTAGGGTTTTAAATATATAAGTTTTTGGATATCGATGTTGGTTTTGATATAAAAATTATCATAACACCGTTCGGGCCATCATAATTCAGAAGTCATTCAGTAAACGTTTGAGGAGCTAGGGCACTTTAAATCATAAACCCAACAACTCAGTCAGAATGTAATACCAAGATGAAACTCCTTAATATGAAGCTCCCTAGTATTGTGGTACGATATGGATCCGGGACATGATTTTTGAAAGCACATCAATGATGAATGGTATAATAGTTATAACATAAGCGGTTTAAGCATTTTATTCAATATCTAAAGATGTTAAGCACGTCAAGCATTAATTAAAGTTATGTTGGGTAATGTTTTGAATATGATTTTATACTTTTTCAAAATGTTACATTTTAGACCCTTGAGTTTGAAAAGTGGCAAAATATACCCTTGGAGTTTGCACTTTTACGACTTTGGTCCTTCAACTTTAAAAGATATACCAAGTAAACCTTAGACTTTGAAAAGTGACATAATAGACCCCTATAGTTATAACTTTGATAAAATGACATTTTTAGTCCTTTTAGTTATAAGTTTCTGAAAGTTACGATATATACCCCTTGCATGGATTATATTTACAAAACATATCCAAATTGTCATACAAGCTTATTTTAACATTTCAATAGACATTTGTAAGTTATAATAAACTAAAATATGAATATTTAACACAACGTAAGTTTATATTAATGTTTCGTGAAGCTAGAAAGTAAAACGGGTCAAATTAGGGTTTTAAAATAAGAACGCGCAGGTTTTAAGATCAAATTCTTTCATGACTTATCAAAGAACTTATTTTAACATTATATAAGCTTATTAGGATAGATTATAACAATAGTTTATAATCTTAGCTCATAGTTTAAGTAAAAACATGAAATTAGGGTTTCGGGTGTACGGTTTTGGATGAAAAAGGTATAACACATAGGTTTTTGATTTCAAAGCTTTATATTATGATTTAGCAAGATCATATGAACATTATGACATTATGAAAGCAGAATATAAGCTTAGAGAACCTGGTCTTGAGCTTATAGCTTTGAAATGGGTCGGATTCGGGACTTTTGACTTCGTATGCCTAGTATAACAACTCTGGGGCTTCGTTTTCTTAAGGGCTTCACTTCTTGAATGTCTTTTATGATCCTAGGATCATATGGCAGCAAATGATTGCTACCTTATGGGTTATAGAAAGAAGATAAGGGGTGCGAGTATGAATGAACACATAGGAGTCCTATTTATACCCATTTGAAGGTATAATAAGTAAGCAAGCTTCATGATCTAGTATTGACACATAGAGGGTCTATTTAGGGATGTGTTAAAGCTATAAAATGATGTGTGGAAGTCTAGGAAACTTGCTTTGGTGAGGTGGTTGTCCATTTTGATGTCGCGGCTAAAGTAAGCAAAAAGAGAGGCCATGTGCTCTCATATTTGACCAAGAGATTGTCTAAGTATGTGGATAATCTGATTAAGGGATTCTAGAAGAGGTTCACATAAGAGTTTTGCACTTGGAATGGTTTAAAATGGGTCAAAATTAATGGTGAAGGGGTTTGGCTATTTTGGGGTTAGACTAGGGTTTCACAAGTTTTCAAGCATACATTTTGTATGTACTTGATTAAGGATAGTTAATATATGTATCCAAGGTCTGATATAGGAAGGATTAACAAATATTAGCAATTGGTTTGGGTTAAAACGGATTAGAATTGAAGAAACGAGGTCACAGGCTTGATTAGGGCACGTTTAGGGTTTTCTTGACTTTCTTGGTTTATATTTTTTACACTCTTGATTAGGAATGATGTAATACAGATCCTAGAGCTTAAATAAAGTATTATCAATGAAGTTTGATCATTGGTTTTAGTTAAAATGGGTTAAAATTGAAAGAATAAGCCGTAGCTTGGAATTAGGGTTCATATAAGGCTTTTAGGGTTTTCTAGCTTTGTAATTCTCGTACATTGTTGAAGCAAGGATGGATAATGATGGATAATGGTTTATAAACTCATTTTATAGGTTTACAATGACTCTTGGTTGCTTACTTGAGAATGAGATAGTCTGAAAATGAGTAAACGGGTCAAAATCACAATTAGCGTACAATTAGGGTTTTCTGGATTCGTTTCTTAGATAATTGAAGTAAAATGATGAAATGATGATGGAATATGATTGAGGATGTTGTAATTTATGTTATTATAACTTATTTAAGAGTTGTTTTAGGTTTATAATGGGTAGAAATCAAGATACGGGTCATGGTTTAGAAACTAGCTTGGTTTTAGGGTTTAGGGTTTTGAATTAGGGTTTTGAATGCAAAAAGATGTATGAAAGCTTATGAATAGAATAATTAGTTTTTAAAAATTGTAAAATGAGTGTAGTAGCTTGAACATAAGTGATAGTGAATAAATGAGGATGAAAACGGAGGTTAGACGGCTATTTTAGGGATTAAGCTTAATGACTTGTATACTGAGCTTTTAAGGAATTGTACTTTGATTTAAAGGGATTTTATATTTCAAATGAGATGTTATATTACTTGTACATATACTTTAGTAGCTTGTACATTCACTTTAGACATTAATCTTTTCCTGAGGTTAGGGTTTAGGGCATCTGATAATGGTTTAAAGCCTGTTTTGATATAATGTTGCAAATAGTACCTTATAGGAAAATGTACCTTGTAATAATGATATTATAATATTGACTTGACATGTTATGATATTTTCTTGACATATATGAAGAAAAATGATATCATGTATTGACTTGATATCTATGGATGGATTTTCTTAAATATTTGAAGATAGGATTTTCCTTAGTTAGGTTGCGTTAAGCTCGTCTACTTTAGTTATGACATACTGAGATATATAAGTAATGTAATAAAGCGAAAAATTTCCCCGTATAATTGTGATAATAGTAAAATAGGTTTTGAATTTGATGAAAATTCTTGGGTTGTTATAATTAGAGCCATGTGGCTCCCGATCTAGGATCTACAAGGTTTTTGTAGAAACCCTAAAACCCTAATTTTCAAAAAATCGAGGTGGTTAAAAGTTTCAATGGGGTTTTGAAGTTATGTTGATTTTAATGATGCTTATGATCGTCCTCTCTACCTGCTTGGGTATGCAATATGATTGGTAAGCTTTGTTACTATTTATTTGGGTTTCTTTTGATCCGTTGTGTTCTAATTGATCAAACCCTAGTCAATGAGGGTTTCGTATATCTTTCTTTTCTGTATCTGTTTATTGTGGTGATTTTGACTTTGACCACGTTGTTCAGTTGGCTTTGATTCCATCTCAATTTGCACAGTTCAGACTTAGTTCATCAATTTTATAAACTTTCTTTCCATCAAGCCCTAATCTACTCTCCTCACCGTCAATACTACTTCAACCACAATGGACTGTTCTTGAATCGTGCCATAAGACCTATATGATCGCTTATTTCAGAGTAGACTGATGGGAATGCAGAGTTTCATGAGGTTATTGATTTTCTTGCGTGATGCTCACCATTCAAATGCTCTAACGTAAGTCTAGTAGTTCTCTACTACAATTTGGGTTTGAACACGTTTGGTGTCTGCTAAATCCCAAAATAATCAACAATGTAAGGTCAGTTACATACACATGTAGCTGGCTAAGCCTGGTGTCTTATCTCGATGCATCAATATAGAAGTGATACTTTTTTGATGATGCTGATGGGATTAATTTTCTCTACCAAATTTGTCTATATTTGAGCTATACTGTATGGGGTAATTAGGGGGGATTTAACTGTGTTACATTTAATAAAGCTTTGTTTCCCCCCAATGGAGGTTTCTGTTTCATACAATGAATCATTGTATTAGTTCAAAAAGCACCTCTTGGGATCAATTACATACATGCCCACTGCTGTAATTTGCTTGACAATATAATCACAAATCATAATTGTTCTATATTTATTTGATGGTTTTGCTTAGACCAATTAGATGCAAAGAAAAAGTTTGTATGTATACACGTTTTATTTCTTCTTTTTGGATAAACAACATACTAGTTATGTCATTGTACCCTTTATGTCATTGTTCACGCCTGATAAATGCTTTGACAAGTAAAGTTTTCTCCTTTATGGTTAAAAAGGGTAAACATTTTTCGGGGAAAGTCACACCTTTATTTAGCTTTCTTTTGTTGGTACATTCAACTGAGAATGAGGGTGTGCTACTTTTGAAAACAAACGTCTGATCAACTACTACACCCTATCCTCCTCACCCAAGTGAAAGAGCTATTATTATGTCTCAGTCTGACCCAATCACCTTGACCTTCTCCTCTTCTACTTCAAATATTCCATTGATCACATGTCCAGAGGTTTCTTTTTTTTTTTGGTGGGAATCATGGAGGTCAGTCATCCAGTGATAAATCCCTTTCAGGGAATGAGGGTGACATGACACTCCAAAGTGTCTATGATCTTTGTATCTCTTTGTGTACACATGTTACAGATCAAGCCAAGGAAATTAAACACTTGAAGGCACTGGTCAAGAAGCTCCTAGAAGAAAGCAAACATGTTATTACACTCCCAAAGAGCCTGGATGAACGAGTGTATCCTTGAAGCAAAGGTTGGGGCCGGAAAGAAAACCTTTGAAAGGCAAGACTGGGATGCAAAAGGAAAGTCTGTATCAAACGGAGGGAAAATAAGCCAAAGCTGAACCTTACAGTCACATAAAGATTCCATTTTTTGATGAGCTTCATGATGATACATTAGATTATTTAGAGGATGAAGACTGCTCACAAGATGTAGGGAGGACAAGAGAGGTAGTGAATGAAGAGAAGGAGACTGTTGATAATGAAGTTAGTACTGAAGATGTACTTAGTACTGCTCAACAAAAGGTTAGTTTATGACAAGAAAAAAGTTAGTACTGACAGACCAAATGTTAGTACTTGACAGACCAAAGTTTGCTACGACAAGGAAAAAGATAGTACCGTTTAGGACAGGATGAAGGTTATGTTGATCAAACTGAAGGAGAAAGGGCTACTCCTACAACTATCTATTCATACAATGTTAGCAGATGATGAAACATTGCTCAAGTTCTTTCACCATGATCGTAAAGACTATGCAGGTTTCAAGAGAAAATGAGAAATGAGTTAGGCTTAAGGATGTAGAAGAGACTAAGACGTCCTAGGCACTAATTCAACTAGATCATTGTTGAAATTAGCCTCTTCCAAAGTTTGATCCTATAAGTTAAAGGGGAAGAAGAATATTGATGAGGACAGATGAGTCTGTATCTGATAATCTGAAGTATTCCTGAAGCTAAATAAAGAAGTTTTACCTACTTGTAGGGATGAAGAGTGGCTAGAAAGTTGCAAGAGGGATTGGGATAAAGAAGTAGAAAGAAAATGATTAGTGTGGAAGAAGCTACAAAGACTGCCATTTCAGATGAATATGACTTCATTCAAGCAGTAATGAAGCTAATAGACTTCTAGCTATATGACTTCATGATGATGTTGAGACGAGAGCAGTTCACTGTGGAAGAAAGAACAAAGTTCATTCATGATACAATTGCAGCTCAAAGAAGGTTTCTTGCAGAACAAAGAGCTATTACAATCAGAAACAAACCTCCTACAAGAACTCAGCTTAGGAATCAAATGATGACTTTCTGAGATGTTGGAAACAAGAACACTCAGAATTGAAACCCAAAAACTTTGAAGTATACAAGCTTTGTTATGGAGAATGTGAATAGTGTTTGATAATAGTTTCATTGCTGTTGGTTCTACTGAGGATGAAAGCGAGGATAAAGAGATGATATGTAGCGTGTAAAAGTACCTGTTCTGAAAGAGTTTAAAGAAGAGGGTTGTTGAAGAATGAAAAAGGAATTGATTCTTCAAAGAATGAAAGTGTCAATGAGGAGAGTAAAGAAGAAGAAGGTACTAAGAAAAGAAAGAGTAGTCATATCAAAATGATTGCAAGGAAAAAGCCAAGAAAATAATCAAATGATGACAGTGATGATGAACATAGAAAATGCCTGAAGATTGTTACATTTGAGGGTACCTTAGATAGTGAGATAATGGAGAAGAAAACTATCATTGCTAGATTGGACAAGGTATCATCACCAGATGGAGACTATCTTGTTTTATACAGAGCCAATGGGAATTTCAGGGCATTCAACTATCTAATGGAGGTACTTCATATATTTGATAGGC
Source organism: Tanacetum coccineum (assembly GCA_026074375.1). NCBI lineage: Eukaryota > Viridiplantae > Streptophyta > Magnoliopsida > Asterales > Asteraceae > Tanacetum > Tanacetum coccineum. The sequence continues at coordinate 15,089 of BQNB010020406.1, read as the reverse complement.
AGGATTTATTTCATTTGTATGAATTGATGATGGAACAGTACTCAGAAATTACATTAGAAGGATTTGAGTTGATTCTTTGGGAAGACTTGAAGATAATGATGGAATTCTCAACTGAAGAAAATTATCAAAGTGATTTCTGGAGTAATCAACAAGATTGGAAGATTATCACTTAGAGATTGTATGAAGCTTGTGGAGTTTGCAATCTGGAGCTTGAAGATGAGATTGTTATACATATGTTAGTTGAAAGAAGATATCCTCTCTCTAAGGAGTTATTGCAAAGAATGCTTGATCTAGGATTAGAAGTTGAAAGAGAAAGTTATGTTGCTCTTGATTTGATAAGATTTATAAAGCAACAGACTAATGAAGAATGATGCTGTGAATGGAATTGAGAAGGGTTTGAGTGTTGGCTAACCACCACACAACAAATGGTCATCAGTTCACCATGCTTAACAGGCATAAGAACTGGCTAGTCCATAAGCAAACGACTTGTGGTAAAGACTTCTTAAATCCGTTTATGGTTGACAATTTATCAAAAATTATAGGGTTTTCAACTCACCTTGCTTCATGGTGAAGAGTTAGCTAGTCCAAGATCAAACAGGTCTTGGTAAAGACTACTCAAATCTGTTGATAGCAGATAGTTTGCTAAAAACTATATGGTTTATCAATGCACCATGTTATGACAATGAAGCATTGGCTAGTCCAAAAGCAAACGGTATTTGGTAAAGACAAGTCAATTCCGTTGATGGTTGACAGTTTACCAAAAACTGTATGGTAATTAACTCACCATATTTTTTAATAAAGAGTTAACTATCCCAGAGCAAATGGCTACTGGTAAAGGAACATCAAATCCATTGATGGCTGGTAGTTTGCCAAAAACTACAAAGCCAACTTAGTTGGATTGTTGCTGAAAAGATGTTGCTGTGTTGCTGAAAGGACAGAGTTGCTGCTGAAGATGGATAGTGATTAAAGAATTAGATAGTGTTATGTTAAAGTGTTTGGATACATCCTCTGAGAACTTAAGAAGATTAACTTGAAGAAACATGAAGTTAAGTGAGTTCAACATTCATGTTTAGGGGAGGATTGTTGGGAATTATGTTTTCCTGACTTAGTACCGTTAGTGATAATAGTTAGTACCGATAGTTATAATTAGTACTGACAGTACAAAGTGTTAAGTACTGATCAGTTAGTTAGTACCGTTAGTAGAAAATAGTTAGTACCGTTTAAGAGATATGTATGAGATATTATAGGAAAAGATATGTATTATCTTTTATGCGTTTTGTAAGCCTATTAGGGTTTATCCTTAGTCTATAAAAGGATCCCTCATGGCATAGTTAGAGAAGAGAGTTCAATATACATCTCATACAATCATATCTCATAGTTAGTAATCTGTAATCACTTTAACAGATTAATATCAAAGTTTAGTTTATTCATTGTTCTTCTTAATACTATTGTGTAGATTCCGCATATACAATAAGTATTCATAGTCAGTGTTTCTATATAGTTAAACTGTATTTACACAAGTTGGCTATCACCCTTAGCAGGCTGTAAAGATCTGTTTAGTTTGGGACTCACAGCTGGTCCATCAAGATACTCTTGGGTCAGATTATCAATCTTAAGATTGTTGATGACATATGCTGAGAAGTCAATAGAAGTGCTCATCAGCTCGTCGAAGGTGAGAGGAGGTTTTTTTACTTTGGAAAATTTTCTGATCCAAGTCTGAGGTGGTCTAAAATCAATAGATTTGTTAGTATTCCAATCAGGATCAGGAGTCGGATGCCTTTCAGGTTCTTGAACCAGTCATGCTTTGAAGCTGCCTCGACATTGGGTTGATCATCAGTGTTACCCAAACTACCTCCTTGATTTTGTGGCATCTCTATGTCTGCAGTCTTAAACATTGATTCCTCTACTTGCACAGATTACCAAATGATTTTGACTGAGACTTGGTGGATTTGGATAAGCTTGACTTTGATTCTTTTGATTTAGAGCCTTTAGATGGTTCAGCATCCTTGCTTGTCTTCCTTCTTTTTAACCCTTGGTCTGATCCAGCTGAAGGGTCTTCATCTTTGTCTTTATCTTCACGGTCTCTCTTCAAAGAATATGATTTACCATAAGATTCAAAGAGATCCTTGTCAAGCTTGTAAGATTTGACCAGTGTATCGTAGAGATCTCTGTGTTCTTGAGCTGCTTACACGATTAACTTTTCTGCATCTTGTCTAGAAGGATATTCTTCAATTCAAACTCTGTGAGTGACGCTGCAGCCTCGTATGTTGATTTCGGTTGAGAAGAAGATTTAGCCAAGACAACATTCTCAAGTGATTCAGTAATGGTGCTTTGGATCACAGAAGTGGTGAATTCAGATACTTCCTTTGGTAGGATTTGATGAAGTTGACTCTTGACTTCATATTTGATGATATCTTTCATAGAATTCTCTACAAGATTTATGTATCTCTTCCTCTCAGCTTGAGATTTCTTCTTAAATTCTGCAGTGTTTGACCTAAAAGCCTCTTGAATAGAATCATCAAGTCTTATGCCAAGATGGGCATCTACAGTTGCAAGAATTTAAGATTTGATAGTTGTGAGGAGTTGAGTAGAATGGTCAGCTTGTTTAAATTGAGATATCTCTTTTTCCAAGGCAGAAACTCTTTGATCGAATCCGAATAGGGATAAAAATATGGAAGAGTAGGAATTGAGGTTGTAGTTGTTGCAGTTGTTGGTGCAGGAGTTGGTGTTGGTGTAGACTGTTGTGGAAGAGAAGTGATTGGTGGAATTGTAGGAAGAATGGTTGGTCCAGTTGTAGTTGAAGTTTCTGGGATTACCGTAACAATTATGTTTAGAAGAGATGGAGTCTGAGTACTTGGTTCTTCATGACAAACCTTGACATTCATCATAGAAACAACTTCACTGTTTGTTGGCGGAATGTTATCCAAGTGAAGAATTTGATTGGCAAAGCCGGATGAAATAAAAGAACTTTGCAATGGAACTTCAGTCTTCTATGTATCATGAACAGTTGTAAGTATTACAAGTTTATCATCTTTGACTTGTTCATATGTGGTCTGTTGAGTGCCATCATCATGACCAGCATCAGTCATCTCTGCATCTCCTTTCCTTTCTTCTTCATGTTCTGTAGCTTTCAACTTTACGTTCACATCCTTATACAATTCCTCATACTCTTCATCATCATTAGTGAATTCAAATCTGTCAGGAGTACGTATATACTCTTCTTCATATTCTTCTTCTTCATCATCGTTTTGATTGAGATTAGGATTCTCATCTTAATAAGAATCAGTCTTTTCACTATCACTTGCTTTATTGTCACCACCAGCATCACTGTCAACATCATCATCATCATTATTACTTGCATCATCACTGTCATCATCATTGCTATCATCATCACTGTCTCCCCAAGATTCATTTTCACTCTCAAATTGATATTTGGGTACATCAAGAATGGTTTAGTACTAGTTCCTTCATCTGTACTAGTTTTATTCTCTTCAGATACATCAGGAACCTTTGGTTGGGAACTAACTCCATCACCTGAGCCACTTTCATAAAGCTTATGAGTTTCCAGCTTACTTTTCTTGATAGTTTTCTTGAGCTGAGCAGCTTCAAGTAGTTCTGCTTCAAAAAGTAAATCCATGCCTTTGCCTCTATCAGCCTTAGTAAGTGCTTTCTTCTTCGACACAGACACACCAGGAGTGTCTCTGATGACAACACCTGTTATTGGCACAGTAGTAGACTTCTTGGCAGGTTTCTTAGCTCGCTTAGGCTTCTTTGCAGATTCTCCTTCTAAGACACGAGACAATTTCTTTGAGGGTGAAGCAACTTTCTTAAACTTCCTTTCTTTCTTGGGAGTGGCTTTTCCAGTAGCAAAGTCAAGATAAGTCTTTTAAGCTTTAGAATCTTTAATGTCTTGATTGATCATCTCAGCAGGAATCAGAGCTCTATACTGCTGATAATCTTGTGTTTTGGAGAAATACTTTAATGTACCCAGCAAGGTGTCATCACGAACTGTGTGAAGATTTATCCTATTCCTCATGGAGATGGTTTTGTCCTTAGAGATGACGTGACTGATGATAACTTTAGTGAATCTTGGGTAGGGCATGTTCTCTTTACATGAGGAACTTATTTCTTTGTTGTCAGCTTGAAACATAAAGTCTTCCCATAGTAAAGCAACAAAGTCAACATTCTTCTTGTTGTACATACCCCACAAGATTTGAGCTCTTGATTTTCTAAGCCTATCAAGTCCTATTGTCTTCCCAGAGATGCACCTATTGATGATAGCAGTAAACGTTCTCTAGGGCTGGTGCATTTGATCTATATGGATCACAGATAGCATATCACACTTGCCAGAGTAACCAAGTTCCTGGATAAATGGAACCATTTCATCTTTTGATGGTGGTTCAACAAAATCTTTGTTAGGGAGAATCAGACAGATCTGGTGAATTTTACAAAATACTTCAGTGTTAATACGACACTTTTTCTTATCCAGCTTGAACCGGTGTACATCTGTATCTTTGATCTTCTTGATGGTGTTCCAAAATTGATGCATGTATATATCAGGTACTTTAGCAGTGATCAGGAATGCGGGATAGCATGGAGATAGTTTAAGAGCATCCAAAGTGACTTGATATGTGGCTTCTCTTTGTAGCTTGTTGAACTCAATTCTTGTGTTGCATTTCTCAATCTTTAGTCTTTTCTCCGGAGCAACTAAAGCATTGTCGAGAGCAACTTGTTGACTGAAAGACTTAAGCATTCAATCGCCTTTTCTTGTTACAGATATGTGACAAGAAGGGGAAACAAAGTTCTTTTCACTGACTCTGATGTCTTGTTTTGTATCTGATTTTAAGTTACATGATGCAAAATCATGTATTACTTAATGAATCCTCTATACAAAACTTTATGTATGTTTCTATTTAGTGAACGTGGTCCTTCTGAAGTTTTAGCTTGTTGAATTGCAAAGGCCACTAATTGATGTATTCTAACTATTGGCTTTGGTGGTTGGGTGTTAGGTTTAACTTTATAAGCTGAAATAAAACTTGTGAACGGGATCCTTTGGTAAGAGGTTTACCTTCCAAAATTTTTCAAAATAACCCTTGTGTTGCTTGTCAGAAAGGGGATGCTACACATACGCTCATGTAAGGCCAAATCAGTGAGCTCTATCAGTCATTCCTTACAGCTTCTTCATATGGATTTGTTTGGAACCTTACATCTATAAGGAGCTTAAAACCATAAGACTTATTGCCTGGTTATCACTGATGATTTTTAGCTAGGTTTAGTTGGGTGTTCTTCTTTATAGTAAATAAGGATGAAACTAGTAGAATCCTTAAAGGGACTTTATAAGGACAAATAGTGAACACAATTAAATCAATGGTTAAATACTTATAGAATGTGATAATGGTATAGAATTTAAGTACAGGGATTTTATTGATAATTCTTTGGGTCAAAGGGTTAACTCATTATTTAGCTTGCTTTGTGGACCTGCTGTTTGTTAGCTTTGATTTTAGTTTTTAAATCACATCGGTTGATGAGGATGTGTCATTTTGAATGCAGTATAAATAATCTAAGATCAAACAGCCTCTCAAGTTGGGCTCCTTTTTTCTTGCATGCCATTGTGGGTTTAGATTACTAACCCAGTTACATATAAGTAAAACCCCCCCAACAAGTTAGTCCACATTAATTATACCATAGAAAAGCCTTGCTTTGTAGGTAATGACCTAATCGATAGAAACCCATTTATCTGAATTTTCTCCATCATAACTTGTCCCAGATGGTCAATGGTATTCAAGAATTTCACATGGCACTCCAAAGGTCTTATGTAGCTTATGATTAGTAATTTTACTCGTTAAAGTTCATAAAGTGTCTAATAATGAGGTTGGTCACTATCACCTATAGAAATAATACTAATTATTCAGCAAAAGTGTTAGGTAACAACTGCAACTGCAAGCATAGTCTAGCAGCCTCAATAAGGGTCATGTTCTTTCTTTCAGCAACTCCATTTTGTTGTGGAGTTCTGGCATTACTGTACTCCCTCTTGATCCCTTTTGACCCATAGGCGCTGACAATTAGATTCAATAATAAAATCTCCAGTGTTCTTAAATTCTATCCATTAATCACAATATTTTATGATAGACCAAAATCAAACAAATAATAATATTAAACACCCCTACCCCGATACACCAAACATACCCCAACTCCCGTCCCACCACAGCAAAACCCCCATCCCCCCCCTTCTCCAATCCCCCCTCCCCCCCCCACACCACCCCCTACCATTCCTCCCCCCCCCCCCCGCTCCCTCACCCTCAGAGCCCCGGTCCATACACCGTTACACGTCCTATGCCTGACAATCCACTACAAAATGGAGTTGCCTCCGAAAGAAAGAACATGACCCCTTATTGTCAGGCGGCAGGACCTATGCTAGCAGAATTCATTTTTACCTAACTCTTTTTAGGCCTGGTCTGAATCAATTAGTATTATGTTTCCTAATATGGTATTAGTGACCAAGCACATAATAAAGACATCCTTATGAACTTGTAAACTGGTATTAACTAATAATCATAAGCTACCATAAGAAACTTTTGGGAGGCCATGTGACCATCTTGAATACCATTGACCATCTGGGCAAGTTTGATGGGAAATCAGATGAAGGGTTTCTAGTTGGGTATTCTCTATAAAGCAAGGCTTTTAGGGTATACAATTTAGACACCAAGAGAGTTGAGGAAAACCTACACATAACCTTTTTAAAAAATAAACCAAATGTTGCAGGAAAAGGACCAACTTGGCTGTTTGATCTTGATTATTTAACTGATTAATGATTATCAAACCAGTGGTGAGAACAAAAAATCAAGCTAACAAACATGCAGGTACCACAAAGAAGCTAATCATATGCAGGTACAAATAGATAAGATTGATGCTGGTTGATTCTTGGAAAAAGAAGATGAATCAGCTCAGGACTACTTTGTACTGCCTATATGGTCTTCTTATTCTTTAACAGTCAAGAGATCAACTGAAAAGGATGCAGGTGAAGCACCTACCAAACATCCTGATTTAAAGACAGATGAGAACCCAGTAGATAAGGAGGATCAAGTCTTTTTGGATGAACTTGAAAGACTTAAGAGGCAAGAAAAGGATGCTAATGATGCAGCTGAAGCTCTCAAGAAGGAGTTCGCCCAAGAAACTAAGGATTTACTTTTACAAGCAAGAGCTGCTAAAACTAGCAGTACTAACATAGTTAATACTACTAGCACACCAGTTAGTACTGACAGTCCTTGTGATGGACTATCCTTCTCTGATCCAACCAATCCTGACCAAGATGACTCAAAAATTAACTTCAACTTTTGTAGGACATTTATAAATATGCTTGCTACTGATGGTATTTTTACAAATATTATTTATGATGATGAGGGTGCAGAGTGGTAGACTTCACAAATTTCAGAAATGTTGTGATTGTCGTACTTATTCACACATTCAAGGATTAACTTTATTTATCATTCAATCTTTAATTCTTGGGATCCATAATTAGCAGTTCAAAAGAGGAAAGTGACTTAATGTTCTTGAGCTTTGCTTTTGTAAGTTATATTCAAAAGCAAAGGAGAAATAATCATAAGGACTTCCAGCATTGTTTATTTGCTTGTTTCTTGTCTTAAAATGAACCCAAGAAAATCTCTGAAGCACTTAAAGATGAAAGTTGGGTTGATGCTATGCAGGATGAACTGTTGTAGTTCAAGATTCAGAAAGTTTGGATTCTTGTATGATTTGCCTTTTGGGAATGAAGGCTGGCAAATTGGAACGAAATGAGGGTTTATAGAAATAAGTAGGAGGATGAGAGAGGGAGTTGTGGTCAGAATAAAGCAAGGTTAGTTGTCAGGGTACATAGGCATGAGGAAGGGATAGATTATGATGAGGTTTTTGCTCCTGTTGGCTCCAGGATTGAAAGCATTAGGATCTTTTTAGCCCTATGCCTCTACATGGGCTTCATATCTTCAATCATGGATTGTGGAACTGAAAAAGTGCCTTCCTTTATGTCAAAATTGATGAGGAGGTCTATGTGTCTCAACCACCAGGTTTTATAGATCCTAAATATCCTCAGAAGGTCTATAAAGTAGTAAAAAATCTTTATGGTTTACACCAAGCTCCCAGAGCCTGGTATGCTACTTTATCTACTTTCTTGTTGAAGAATGGATACAAAAGAGGAACTATTGACAAGACTCTTTTCATTAAGAAGGACAAACATGATATCATATTAGTACAAGTTTATGTGGATGATTATATATGTGGTTTCTACAAAGAAAATCTCTGGAGCTGATGAATCTGAGGCTTTTTAATGCAGAGTTAGATTTCAGTATGAGCTCTATGGGAGAGCTCACTGTCTTTTCTTGGATTACAAGGTAATACAGAAAGAAGATTGGTATCTTTATAAGTCAGGAGAAGTATGTTGCGTAAATCCTCAAGGAAGTTTTGCTTTGTCCAGTGTAAGAATGTCGTTACACAATTGAGACCCATAAGCCTTTAGTCTAGGTAGTTGAAGACAGTGTGATCATGAGATGTGGATGTACATCTTTATAGATCCTGATTGGATTCTTTAATGATACTTGACTGCTTCTAGGCCTGATATTATGTTTGCAGTCTGTGCTTGTTCTAGGTTTCAGGTCACTCCATAGACTTCTCATCTAAGTGATGTTAAGAGAATCTTTAGGTATCTAAAGGGCAAACCAAAACTGGGCCTTTAGTATCATAGAGTGTCCTCATTTGACCGGGAAGCCTACTCAGATAGTGATTATGCTGGAGCAAATATTGACAGGAAATCCACAACAGGAGGTTGTCAATTTCTTGGCAGGAGACTTATTTTTTGGCAATGCAAAAAGGCAGATAATGTGTGGCTACTTCTAATACAGAGGATTAACATTAATTAGATATAGGGATTAGATATTAGAATCACTCTTCACACTAGAAAGTAGATAAGATTATTAGAATCAAGAATATGTTGCTGCTGCAAAATGCTCGTGGGCAAGTTTTTGTAGATTCAAAAATATGTTAGACTATGGGTTAATTTTCTATGGAACACAAGATCTTCATTGATAATGAAAGTACAATAATTGGCATTGTCAAGAATCTGGTATATCACTTCAAAACTAAGCATATTGCCATTAGGCTCACTTCATAAGGGAATGCTTATGAGAAGAAACTTATACAGGTGCTTAAAAATCTTACACTGTTGATAATGTAGATGATTTCTAACTCCAAGGCATTTGATGTTAGTAGATTCCGGTTCTTGGTTGTCTACTCTGGGGATGATCACTCCTAAGTTGCATTAGTTAAGGGGAAGGCAATTATGTGATTTATTGTATAGTTTGTATGAGTGATCAGTTGTTGGCAGCATGCTATTTTTTAACATCAGTGTTGAATTTCAAGAAGTTAATTGGGTTTTCAAGAGTCATTGGAAGAGATAAAGACGGTATTGAAGTATTGTTGTTGCCAAACTTGTTCATTTTTTTAATTGGCACAAGTAAGTACTGACAGTGCAAAAGATAGTCGTGGGCAAAGATAGTACGTTATAGAGACGTTAGAAGAAAATTATCGACAAGGGTACAAAGTGTAATTTAAATTAGTTTTCATTGATTTTAGTGTTGGCAGAAAAACCTATATAAACCCATCTTAATTTCACAGTTCACTTACGTAATCACTCTCAAATACTTTCTTCAATACAAGCCCTAATCTCTCTCTCACCGACGATCACTAATTCAACCACAATGGCTGTTCTTGAATCGTGCCCTAAGCACAATATGGTCACTTATTTAGAGAAGACTGAAGGGAATGCAGATAGGTTCATGAGGTTATGATTTCTCTTGCGCGAAGCTCCATTCATCTTGCTTTCTCACTATATGTCCAGTAGTCTCTACTACATTTTACTTTTGAACAATTTGGGTTTTTAAGCCCTGTTGCTAAATCTAAAATAAATCCACAAGGTAATTGGGTACATTACTGCCAAAGTAGCTGGCAAGCTTGTGTCTATCTCTGAAGCGTCCATAAGAAGTGACCTTCTTTTTTATGATGCTGATGGGATTGATTTCTCTACTAATTAGGCGATATTTGTATGCTCATACAAACTCATGGGGTATGAGGGGGATTTAAATGTTGTTAACATTTTAATTAAGCTTTGTTTTTCACCACCAATGGAGGTTTCTGTTTCATTACAAGTGAATCATTGTATTAGTTCAAAAGCACCTCTTGGGATCAAATTCCCTACTTAACATTGCCATTGCCTTCCTTGTCATTTGTTAACATCTAATCAGAAATATAATTTTTCTTAAATTTAATTTTTGATGGTATGCTGAGACTTTTATATGCAGATGAAGAAGTTTGTAATGTATCCACGTTTTATTTAATCTTTTTGAATAAACCAACTAGTGAATGTACAAGATACCTTTAGATCATTTTCCTGGTAAATGCTTTGACAAGCTAAAGTTTTCTCCTTTATGGTTATAAAGGGTAAACATTTTTTGGGGAAGTCACATCTTTATTTGCTTCTATGTTGGTACAAATCTACTGCGGATGAGGGTGCTACTTCAGAAAGACCATCTGATCCACAACCTACACCCTCTCCTCCTTACCCAAGTAAAGCCAATATTGAGCCTTAGTCTGACCCTTCACCTAGACCTTCACCTACTCCTCATATTCCTGATTCCATTCCAGAGGTTTCTGGTAGGAATCATGGAGGTTAGTCATCCAGTGATAAATCCCTTTCAGGGAATGGCCTTTATAGATTTGGGATGAGGCGTGACAAGGACACTCCAAAATCGTCTATGATCTTTGTAATTCTCTTTGATACCACCAGTTACAGATCAAGCCAAAGAAATTTTAAACACTTGAAGGCACAGATCAAGAAGATCTAGATTCAAGCCAAACCTGTTATTTACACACCACATAGTTGGTATGAAGAAGTTGTATCCTGGAAGCAAAGATTGGAAAGGAAAGAAATCCTTGAAGTCAAATGAGGCAAAAGGAAGCTCTGTATCAAACTAAAGGGAGAGAAGTCATGCCTAAGCTGAAACCTCAGTCCAAAGAGATCCATTGTTTGATGAGCTTGATCGATGATGAATGTGGAAATTAATAATATGGACATGAGGATGCTCAATCTGTGGGGAGGACAAAAAATGGATGTGAATGCAGAGAAAGAGGTTACTAAATTATGCAGTAAGTTAAGTACTGAAGATGTAGTTAGTACTGACAAAGACAAGTTAGTACTGACAGATCAAAAAGATAGTAACTACCTCGATTAGTGTAAGGGTTGAGGAAGAAAAGGAGTATATCTGATACTTTCACTCGTCTAGGAAGTGCAGGAGAATAGTCTTAACATCCGAAACACTTAGTCTCGCGATCAAGGGAAGAAGTGAGTGCCATGTCAATAATGTCAGACAAGTCCCTGAAGGTAATACAATATTGAACTAAAATATAGCCTAATCCTAATTCTACAGCTCGTGAGATTAGCATGCTCAAGTGCTTGACCTTGCATGCTCTACAGTTGTCAGTGATTAACATCCGTTTGATAAACGACTAACGAAACTCACAATCAAAATTCTTTCAAATATTTCATTTTAATCACTCGAGTACTTTAGAGATAGTATAGTAGATCATAAACACATTATGCCTATTGATGTCTAAAATCTCTTGAGACAGCCTTTATCAGCCAAACTATTCGAGACCTTTATTTAAGAATCCCTTATGACTACTCTGTTTAACACCACTTCGACGCATCCCATATCCTACCGAGGTTGCAATCAGTATAAAGTGACCTAACGATGATACGTGAACTGCTGTACACACATGTAGTCCAACACTCTATTCTACAACACGCACTACGAAGTGTCCACCGTCTCATGTGTATTTCAATAGATCTTATATATTATTCGACGAACGAATGGATCAAATAGAGCAGAAAGAGAGTTGTGTGCTCCGTGTATGAGTGGAGATTATATCCAATGACGTGGTGTACTCATTCTCTCAGTGCGAGATGCTCTCAAATAGCTAAATATGGACTTAGGCCGGTACTGTTCTCATTCGTGTGCGAGATCATGTGCGGGGTAGTGTGTTACTATAGTAGAGGTAACTGCCCATGTAGTTGTAGAGAGGCGTGCGTACGCTGTGTCTGAGTTGTAGGGTGCCTCGTGTACGATTGTTGTATGACATCACTCGGTGTGTCTGTGATTGACAAAGAGACGGTGGTATAGAATGAGTAGAATGATACAGGTTATCAGAGAAGGTGAGACTAGATGCCACCATTGAGGCCTTGTGAGCTGGAAGACTTCTTGTGGAGTGTGAGAGACTAGAATGTCGATGTGTGCCTTGTGGCTGAAAGAGAGGTTATAAGCTCAACTTGCTAGGGATGAAGTGATGGCTAGAAAGTTGCAGGAGGTATTGGGTGGAACAGAAGAGAAAGAAAAGATTAGATGAGAAAGAGCTACAAAGACTGCCCTTTCAGATGAATAACGACTTCATTCAAGCACATTTGAAGGTCTGATAGACTTCTAGCTCTAAGTACTTCAAGATGCAGATAGTAGAGCTCAGTTCATGTTAGAAGAAAGAGCAAAGTTCCTTCATGATACAATTAAGATTTCTCAGAGATGTAGGAGAGAGAGTATTGAGGAATTTTTGGGAATTCTGAGATCTCTACGTCGCAGAGGAGTAACAGCCTAATTGCCCAATACGGATGCTGAGTGAATAACTTCGATCAGAAGATTTTGGAAACTAATAGGACATATTGTCCAAGCTTTATGTCTGCGTGACCGCTGTTTGCAGCGAAGAGTTGTGTGATACAGGATGAAACACACTGTGCACTCAAGACTAAGCTTGCATGGTAGTGAATAGTACTTCGAAGATATCTTCTAGATGACGCTAGAAATCTCACAGATTGTACGCAATCTTTTCCGACCAAGATATCTGGCATCTGAGATAGAATGCCATCCCGGCAGTTTCTTGTGATGTGCTCTCTTTTCCTAGTTTGAGGTTTCTTGCGAGCAAATGTTGAGCAGAAAAGAGTGAATGAAGATCATCATGGTAAAGAGCATAGTGGAAGTGGTGCCGTAGGTAGAATGTGTGCTCTTTTGCGTATCGTTTGTCCGTGGCGTGGTGTGCTGCTTCTGAGTGAGGTCCTGAGAGGATAAGGTATGAGGCAGACCGTTGTGTGAGAGACCGTGGTGATTTCTGTGTGGAGGATTGAAGATGAATGAAGGAGTAAAACACTCGATCAGAAGAGATTAAATAAAGGAAGGACACAGTACAGGTACCTGTATAAGGTAGACAGTGACTAAAGCGATGGGTACAAAGAAGAGAAAAGGGGTGTCATATCAACATTGTTTGCAAGGAAAGAGCCCAAGAAATGCTCAGGTGTTGACAGTGATAGAAGAACATAGAATTGCATCAAGGATTGTTGCATTTGGAATTGGCTACCTATATGATAGGAGATAATGGAGAAAGCCAAAGAATTCATTTATTTGCATAGGTGAACAAGGTTTCATGACCCAGTACCGGACCTGTTCCGCCATTTTGTATAGCTTCCCAGATTGGATAGTCTGTTTGGGCCCAAATTTATGTTCCCATTTTCAAATAATGTTCCATTTTCATGGCCTATATGTCATATTCTCCCTTCTTGAGAATAGGAAGTTTGATGGTTGAAACAGTGTGAGGAGTTTGTTGTGTTAGTGTTTGTGATGGTGGTGGTGGTGGTGGAGGTGGAGCATCAGCATCTGATCCAGACATGATTTATTTTGTAAGATAGAGGTTTATAGCTTGTTTTTGTTCTTCTTACTCAGAGTTTCTCACAGGCTCTGATACCACTTGTGAGTCCCAAACTGAACAGATCTTTGCAGCCTGCTAAGGGTGATAGCCACCTTGTATAAATACATATTCACTATAGAGAAACACTGACTATGAATACTTATTGTATATGCGGAATCTACACAATAGTATTAAGAAGAACAATACTAAACTTTGATTTATATTAATCTACTTTAAGTGATTACAGATTACTAACTATGAGATATGATTGTATGAGATAAGATATATATTGAACTTATCTCTAACTATGTCGTGAGGGTTCCTTTTATACACTAAGGAAAACCCTAATTTTGGCTTACAAAACGTGTAAAAGATAATACATATCTTTTCCTATAATATCTCATACATATCTCTTAAACGGTACTAACTATTTTATACTAACGGTACTAATTATCAGAACAGTACTTAACATTTTGTACTTTCAGTACTAACTATAACTAGCGGTACTAAGTATAGAACTAACGGTACTAAGTTAGGAATACACAATTCCCAACACTAGGGTTGCTCCAGAGTTATTGTAATTTGAAGTATGATCATTGTCAAGTAACTATGTGCCATCCTCATCATGTGTTGCTTTAGAGTTGCTAGTAAATGATGTATTATCACTATCAGCCATCTATGTGCCATCAACATGTGTATATCTATTTTCACTACCCTGATTTCCAGCCTCTGAATCATCATTGGGCAGGGGGTTGGTGGGTTTTTAAAGTAAGGACTGTCAAAAAACTTAATAATATTTATTTTAGAAACTGGATTTAAAAATGTTTTTTGGGTTTTCTTTCATTTTAAAGGAAATATGTTTTCATAGAACTTGACATCCCTAGAGAAAAAATAGTTTTGTTTTGTAAACTAAGTAATTTGTAACCTTTTTTGTATTGGAATAGCCAATGAAGATACATTATTCAGATTTGCTTGAAAATTTGTCTTTGTTAGTTAAAATAGTTGAAAAGCATAGGCATCCAAAAGATCTTAAGTGATCAATGTTAGGTTCAGTGCCAAACACAAGATCATAAGGAGATTTTTCTTTGAGGATAGAAGTACGCACTCTATTGATTAGGTAAGTGGCAGTTAAGATGCACTCAGTCCACATGTTGAGTGGAATTCTTCCTTGAAAAAGAAGAGATCTTGCTACATTTAGTAAGTGTCTGTGTTTTCTTTATACTATCCCATTTTGTGGTGGGGTGTGTACAACTGTGGTTTGATGGATTATTCCATGCAGTTTGAAAAAAGTTTGCAGGTTATTGTTAACAAGTTAGCAC
>BQNB010020405.1:0-62084 GCA_026074375.1 Tanacetum coccineum | reverse complement strand
CTAAAAGCATTAATGAATTTCTAGTTGATTTGAATGTTGAGTTTCATGACAGAGCAACTCTTGCCAATGAGAAGAGATTCTATAAGAGGTCTAGAAGAGTTGGATCAGCCAAGAAACCCATAGATAAGTCTAATGAAACCTGTTTTGCTTGTGGCAAACTAGGTCACTTTCAGGAAGACTGTCCTTCAAACAAAACTTCCACACCCTCATATCCTTCTTCAAACAAATCATACCACAAACCCAAGTTTCACACAAACTCAACACCCCAACACAATCAAAGTGTTGACAACCATAAAAAAGACTACAAAGGAAAATATAAAGGACTTAAAGCTCAGATAGATATCCTTACCAAAAATATTGATGCCATATCAAAAGGTAAAAGTAAAAAAGGATTGGTTGCTAAGTCATTTGACTAGGATAAGGAATCTGTATCCTCTAAGGATGAAAGGGTTACCAGGGTTAATGCATTTATGGCTATCGCTGTGGATGAGTCATCTGTTAGAAAGGCTAATGCTAGATCAGGTCAGTGGGTTGAAATCACCATGAAAAAGGTACAAAGACTCCTTTCTATAACTGATGGTGATGAAAGGAAACATGTTTTAGACTATACCCATGTTGATCTCCATTATATGGAGGATCAGAGGAAAAACTTGCTTAGCCTATTCAACTCTCTTAATAAGAGTTGTCCTCATGTAAGTCTAAACTTAGTGACCTTAAAAATACCAAGGCCCTAAACTGCTCCCTTCAAAATAAGATTGCTAGATTAATTTTGGAAAAAGAATCTTTGAAGGATGAAATCTCTGACCTAAAAAAGGTTATTGATAAATGGACCTCTAGCAAAGTCACCCTTGACCAACCGCTCATTGAGCAAGTCCCTAGCAACATTGTCCGTGCCTTAGGAGGAAGAGGAAAAAGAAAGGATGCAATTTCTAAAAGGAAGTGCTATTCACCAAGGCAGATAAGTCTCTATCTGAGATTGTCCTTGAGATCACCTCTGACTCTGAGTCAGAGTGAGACAATCAGGATCCTCTGCCTCCTTTTCCTAAACTTCCTTGGGTTCAACCTATTGGTACATCAAATGATGAAATACCTCTTGCTGACTTGACATTGACCTTAATTGTCCCTAAAAAGACTAAACAAGTCACTAATAAAGTGTCACCAGTCAATGTTGCCAAGAAAAAGACTCAGATCATGTCACCTTTTGTCCTTGATCTTTGTCTTGAAAAGAAAGCTGACTTATCCACAGAGCAATTTCTTCTTACTCTGATGGAAGAGGTAAAAGGTCTCAAAGAACAAATCAAACCTCCATCAGACAATTATGCATCTGTTTCATAAACAGGGAGTTCAAAATTTGCCAAAGGCAAACAAAAGACATGGTATGGACCTTGTAAACACTATAGGTATAGAAATCACCTCCTAGAGGACTTCTATATTAAGCCTGAGTGCTCTACATGTAGTTCCTCTAACCACCTGACCAAGGAACACCCTGAATAAGCTGTTGTAAAAAAGACCATAGCTAAGCTTAAAGCTCAGTCATCTCAGGGATCCTCTTCAAGGAAGGCTCCTATGATTTCCAAACCCTACATTGATTACAAGTACTACGGTTTCAATGACCATCACTCTGATGAGTATGAGTATTACCCTGGGTGTGACATCTGTGGTAGCATAGCTTATGAAACCGCTGACTGTGTCAAGAAACCTTCCTCCAACAACAGGAAACCAAGGAATGCTAATCGGCGATCCACTGAACCTACTAAAATGTAGGTTCATAAGAGAAAGTAATATGTTTCAAATGTATGTGCAAGATTACTTAAAGAGATTTGTATGGTATCTAAATAGTGGCGGTTCTAGACACATGATAGGGGTTAAACAATATCTGCATAGAAATTCAAATGAGTCATGTTCAAAAGTGGTATTTAGGGATAACTTTTCAGGTGACACAGAAGGATATGCCTCAGTGAACTATAATAGAATCACATTCACCAGGGTTGCTTATGTAACTGGTCTGAAACACAACTTGATCAGCATCAGCCAGTTATGTAATGCTAACTTTAAAGTTTTGTTTACCAAGACTCGAGGAACCATATTCAGCCAAAACAATGAATTTGTGCTTCTTACTCTAAGACGAAGAGATGTCTATGTCATCATACAATGATAAGAGAGCAATGCTTGTTTCTTTGCCAAAGCATTAAGCAGTGTTAACTAGCTTTGGCATAGGAGACTATCCCATTTCAACTTCAAAAACATTAACAAATTTACAAGAGAAAACCTTGTTGCTGGTCTTCCTTCTCTTACTTTTTCTAAAGATAAAACATGTTCAGCCTATGAGAATGAAATGTCTCTTTCCAGACTCGATATTTGACCTAAAAATCAAAAACTTTTGCGGAAGCATGATCGGGATTGACCTTGTTTCATTCCTTGAAGAGGATCCCTGAGATGACATTGAGAAGCGTCCCAATCAATGCAAATACAAAAATATAAACTTATGGTTCAGTGATTCACAATTTCTTTATTTAAATGAAGAGGCATCCCAATCCATTTAAATAATGAAATTATAAACCATCCTACTCATACACTTCTGACATAACACCTAAACTTACTTAAGTCTTTATTACTTTTTATTTATCTCCTTTCAGTTACACATTCATTTTTAATATCGTCTTTTGTAATCTTTGATCCAATTTCCTTAACTTTTTCTCGAAGGAAACTTGGCTTTCTTCCTATAGGAATTCGCCCATTACCGATACCCTTGTGGTATCATTAACTGTTAGGATTATGAAAATCCATGTAAAAGACTCGGTCACCCCATGTAATGTCTAGCATAGGTTAGCTTGTAGCCTTAATATTAATCGTTTAAGTTATCGTATGACTTATAGTGTTGGGCCGGGTCTTTACCCATATGTTAGCTCACTCCATAGCCTACTTAGAGGCATAAAACTCATATATTTATACCCCTTTCTAGCCATGGGAAGGGGTTGGTTGATCATTTTATAATACATACACATAAGGTGTAGTTTATCTCACTAAAACTTACTTTCTCTCTCTACAAAGTAGGTCAACCCTTAAATCATTGATTATGTTATGATATCTAATATCCTATAATTGGTATCAGAGCTCATGGGATGATTAGCTAGATTGTGTGTGCATTTTCTTGGTTAGTTTAGATCAAAAGTTTAGTTTTTGAAGGTTTATGGTCTTATTCTTGACACTCTTTGATTCTCACATTTGTGATGTTAAAGTTAATGTTTTTATAGTTGTTATAGCCTTCTAGGATCAAGTTGTGAAAAAGAAACCAAGCAAAAACGTTCAAAAGGGTGATTTTTAGGTGAAAAATTTCGTATTTATTTGACTGCGTTTTGTCTCACTGACATATTCTAGGTTGCGTTTTGCCTCCCGCGTTTTGTCAGAAAAGGACACTGAGTTTTGTCTTATTAGGAGCTGCGTTTTGTCTCCTGCGTTTTGCTTCCTGCGTTTTGGTTTATCAAAGGTTGCGTTTTGGTTCTGCGTTTTGACTAATTGAAGACATTTCTTGCGTTTTGCCTAGGAGAGACTCTGCCCATTTCAAAACTTAATTGTGTTTTGTCTCAAGATTGGATTGCGTTTTGTCTCAAGACTGGATTGCGTTTTGTCTCAAGATTGGATTGCGTTTTTTCTTAAGACTTGATTGTATTTTGTCTCAAGACTTCCTGCGTTTTGTCTACTTTTGAATACCTTCACTGCGTTTTGGTAAAAAAAACTCTGGCAAAATTTTTCTTTATTACGTTAACTCATTTCAACCAAACTAAATCACAATTAAACAACATATCACCTAATCCAATAAACAATCATCACTTTTAACATACAATCACTAATCATTGTTCAATCAAATTAATCATTTCAGAATCAATTAAAATGACTAATCTTTTGGAAGACATCCAATGTGCCGGTTCCAATACCCGACCACCTATGCTTGATAGGACTGACTTTGCATCATGGCAACAACGTATTCGACTATATTGTTGGGGTAAAGAGAATAGGGTGGACATCTTGAAGTCAATTGATGAAGGACCTTTTCAGATGGGAACATTTAGGGAAACTCTTGTAGAAGGAGATGAAGGTTCCTTACATCTAGGTCCAGAACGACATCGTGTCTATTCTGACCTGTCACCTAAAGATAAGGAGAGGTACAATACTGACATTCGGGCAACAAACATCCTACTTCATGGGTTGCCAAAAGATATCTACTCTCTTATCAATCATTACACTGATGCAAAGGACATATGGGACAATGTGAAGATGCTCCTGGAAGGTTCGGAATTAACAAAAGAAGTCCGTGAATCACAGCTGTATGATGACTTCGAACACTTTCATCAGCACAAAGGAGAGACTATTCATGATTACTATGTCTGGTTTACCAAACTCATCAATGACATGCATAATATCAAGATGACCATGTCCAGAATGCAGTTGAATTCTAAGTTTATTAATAACATGTTGCCAGAATGGGGTAGATTTGTAACAGCAGTGAAACTCAGCAGAGGCTTGAGGGACTCTAACTATGATCAACTGTATGCTTATCTAAAGCAGTACGAGACACATGCCAATGAGAACAAAATGTTGTTGGACCGATTCACTCAACACACAGTTGATCCTCTCTCCTTGATGTCAAATGTTGGACCTCAGTAGTACAATTCACAATCATCCACAAATCCATCATCTACACATGTTCCACCACACTTTACTGACAACTATCAACTTGATTCGGGACTCTCTCCAACGGACAACTTAATTGAGAATTTAACCAACACACTTGCCCTTCTTACCCAATTATGCAAAACATACCTTCCTCAAATAAACAATTAACTCAGAACTTCATCAAATCCTAGGAACCAAGCCACATTTCAAGATGGCAGGGTTGTGGTTCAGAATGTTCAGGGTCGATAGAATAGAGGACAGGGTAACAATGCACAAGGTGCAGGTACTGCTGGTTATGGGGGAGCTCTGAATAGAGTCAGGAATGCTAATCCAGGTCAAGCAAGGCAGGTTAAGTGCTACAACTGCAACGGTATAGGACATATAGCAAGGAACTGTACTCAGCCTAAGCGACCACAGAACTCCAAATACTTCAAAGACAGGATGTTACTGATGCAAGCTCAGGAGAATGGAGTGGCGTTAGATGAAGAACAGTTACTATTTCTTGCAGGTAGACAAGACAACGCTGTTGATGGATGTGGATGAGCAACCTGTTCAGGATTTAGCACTCAATGTGGATAATGTGTTTCAAGCTGATGACTGTGATGCTTTTGATTATGATGTTGATGAGGCACCTATGGCACAAACTATGTTCATGGATAATCTATCATCTGCAGATCTTGTTTATGATGAAGCCAGTTCGTCGTATGATTCGAACATTCTATCTGAGGTACACGACCATGATCACTATCAGGATGCTGTTTGTGAACATCATGAAGAACACAAGATGCATGATGATGTACAACCGAACTACGTTGTTGACTCACATGCCAATTATACGAGTAATAGTAATATGATTTCGTATGATCAGTATGTAAAGGACAACGCATTGCCAGTTGTACAAAGCAATGTATCTTTTGTTACAAATGATGCATACATGATGATATATAATGATATGTGTGAACCTCATGCCCAGTCTGTCTCTAAAACAACACGAAACATAGTAGTTGATAATTCACTAACTGTTGAACTTGAAAGTTATAAAGAACATGTTGAATTGTATGAAAGACAAGCCAGGTTTGAATTAACAAAAAGAGAACGAAAGATTGATTAACAAGTAAGAATAGTTATCACTAACCATAACATTAAGGAAGAAAATTTGAAAAAGGAACTTCATTCTGTAAAATTACAACTTGCTTCTACAATCAACCATAACAAGTCAATGGTAGAAGAAGTTACGTCATTGAAAAAAGATTTTAAACAGAAAGAAAATAAATACCTTAAAGAATTTTTGGACATGAAAGCTTTAAAAGAAAAGGTCAAGGATAGATTATACAAACAAGACCAGTCTCTTCAAACAGTTCACATGTTGTGTAAACCAAAGCCCTATTATAATGAACTGAATAAGGTAGCTATTGGTTACAAGAACCCCTTATGCCTCACTCGTGCAAAACAAGTTCAGCCTGCTCTATATAATGGCTATGAAATTGTCAAAAACAATCATGTCCCGGCTATAGTGCACAACACAGAGGATACCTTAGAGATAGCTGAAATTACTAGGAGAAAAATGTATGACAAAATGAAAGACCCTGAGTGTGTGACTCATAAGGTTAAGATTGCACCACCTGATTACTCGAAAGAGAATTATTTAGCGACCTTCACACCACAAAAGTAATTGACCACTGAGCAAATATTTTGGTCTCAAAACATCTTCAAGATGAAAGCAGAGCTCTCAAAGAGCAGACCACTGCCTCAAGACCAACCAAAGCATTGATAGTGTATCCGCCAAATACACCTGCAACGCTTGTCCCAAGGGTACTTCCAATAAAGAGTCAAGTAAAAATTAACATTTTTGCACTAATACAACTCTTTTCGGACTTTGAAAAAACCTGTAACAAGAGAATTACACCAACGGGGCTCACTGAAGGGGAAAAAGGTTTTGAACAAACCAAGGCATGTTATCTCACTGAGGTCATTCCATTTTTCAAAACACTTAAAAGAACATTTTGAGGGCATTCAAAAGGCTCTAACAAAAGAAGTTAAAGAAATGAAAGAAATTTTTAAAGAGTTAGAAGCTGATGTTGACAAACACGTTGTAAATAGGAAGCATGATGAGATTGAGAGGAAAAATCTTCTTATTGCAAATAATAATTTAATTGTTGATTGCTTGCTCAAAGATGTGTTTCATGTTGCAACGAATTCTGAGCTTAATGTATCTAGTTTTACTGAAATGCATGATGCCCACACCAGCCTTAAAGCACGTTGTCTGGAACTTAAAGTTGAGCTTTCTGATTTACGTGATAAGATTCAAAAGGATAATCATGATGAGTTAATAAAACGGTTTTCCAATCTTGAGGTAAATTATTTAAATCTGTAGTTAAAATATCAAAATCTTAAAGAAAGTTTTGGAAACAACACATCTCCACCCACTCAAGATGTTCCTGATTTTGACTCAGTTTTTTGTAATAAAAAAGATGAAAGCCTCAATTCAAGGAAAAGACAACGCCATCAAAAAATTGAGAATGCAGATCTCTCAATTGAATGAAACCTGTAGTGAAGCAGACCGTACACGTGATTTCAGGACCTTAGACTTTCAGATCACTCAATTAAATGAAAAAAAATCAATGTTCTTCAAGAACAAAATAAGCTTTTCAGGGCAGAAAATGGAAAGATTAAGCAGTATTACAAGGAATTGTATGATTCTATTAAGATCACACGTGCTAAGCATCTAGAATAGACAACTGCCCTATTAACTGACAATGAGAGTCTAAAGGTCTAAATACATAATAAGTTGTCATGTGTTAATAAGGATTATGTAAAAACAAAAGTTCTTACACCAGGAAAGTATGCTATAGATGTTGACCCTATTCCCCCTCATAATAGGAACAATAGGGAAGTGCATCTAGTGTATCTCAAACACCTTAAGGAAAGTGTAGAAACCCTTCGCGAGATCATAGAGGAAGCTAAGGTTAAAAGACCATTAGATAGCTCACTTGCATCAGCTTGCCGTTACACTAAACACTCTTAGGAATTGTTAGAATATGTGATTGGCACTTGGCCAAAAGCCCTAAATACACGAGATAACAAGCATGCTTCTACCTCTTTACCTAAGAAAAAGCAAGTCACTTTTGAGGAACAATGTGCAATGTCAAAAAGTAACACCCATAAACATGTAGTGCAACTGAACTGTCAAACGACTAATGTCCCTGTGCCTCCTTCTACAAGAGTAAACAGTTGCACTGACGCTGGCGGATCAAAGCCTAAGAGCAATACCAAGAAAAATAGGATCTTGCCGGCTAAGAGTGTCAACATAAAGAAAGTAGAAGAACACCCTAGGACAATTAAGTCTAGTCTGAAAACCACGAATCATGTTGATTCTAGTATTAGCTCTAAGCGTACTGTAATTAATTCAAATTCTCATTCTGTTTGCCAAACATGTAACAAATGCTTAATTTCTGCAAATCATGATATGTGTGTGGTTACTTATTTGCACTCTGTGAATGCATCCCCCTCTGTTAAAAATGTTGTGCGTAAAGTTAAGCAAGTTTGGAAACCTAAGCAAGTCAAGCAAGTATGGAAACCAACAGGCAACATACTTACCACTGTAGGTTATCAATGGATGCCCACAGGAAGAACATTCACGTTAGGAGAACAGTGCCCTTTAACTAGGCTCACTAAACCTAACAAAGTGTCAGCGATTGCTTATGCTAACCCGAGGGAACCCAACCACAATTGGGGATCCAACTTTCCAAACTCTCCATCTTCATCTGTTTTCAAATGCAGGTCGTATAGATCGTCCTTTGGTATTTGGACTCAGGTTGTTCAAAACATATGACAGGGGATCGCTCGCGGCTCAAGAATTTCATGAAAAAGTTCATCGGGACGGTTAGATTCGGGAATGACCACTTTGGTGCTATCATGGGTTATGGAGACTATGTTATTGGTGAAAGTGTGATCTCCAGGGTATACTATGTGGAAGGACTGGGACACAATCTGTTTTCTGTCGGTCAATTTTGTGACTCGGATCTAGAAGTTGCCTTCAGGAAGCATTCTTGCTACGTTCGAGATACGGATGGTGTTGAATTAATTAAAGGTTCTCGTGGTTCTAATTTGTACACTATCTCGATTGAAGACATGTTGAAGTCCTCTCCAATTTGCTTGTTGTCCAAAGCCTCCAAGAACAAATCATGGTTGTGGCATCGGCATTTAAACCACTTGAACTTCGGTACCATCAATGACCTTGCAAGAAAAGATTTAGTTCGAGGCTTACCTAGATTGAAGTTTGAGAAAGATCATCTCTGCTCCGCGTGTCAACTAGGAAAGAGCAAAAAACATACCCACAAACCCAAAACTAAAAACACCAACTTGGAAGTTCTTAATACCCTTCATATGGATTTATGTGGACCAATACAAGTTTAAAAAATTAATGGGAAGAAATACATCTTAGTTATTGTTGATGATTATTCGCGGTTTACTTGGGTTAAGTTTTTGAGATCGAAAGATGAGACCCCAGAGGTTGTCATCAAATTTCTGAAGCAAATACAAGTCGGTCTCAACAAAACTGTTAGAAACATCCGTACCAATAATGGCACAGAATTTGTCAATAAAGATTTGACTGATTATTATGAACGTGTCGACATTTTTCATCAAAAGACAGTTTCGAGAACTCCACAGCAGAACGACGTTATCGAAAGACGGAACCATACACTTGTTGAGGCTGCTAGGACAATGCTAATCTTTTCCAAGGCCCTGATGTTTCTATGGGCAGAAGTTGTGGCTACTGTATGTTACACCAAAAACCGATCCCTTATTCACACTCATCATTGCAAAACCCCATATGAGCTGGTGCATGACAAGAAGCCTAATCTTACCTTTTTCAGAGTCTTTGGTGCTCTTTGTTACCCTACAAATGACAGCAAAGATCTTGGAAAATTACAACCAACAGCTGATATTGAAATATTTGTTGGTTATGCACCTAGCAAGAAAGGGTATCGAATCTACAGCAAAAGAACCCGACGTATTATGGAACTATTCACGTGTAATTCGATGAGCTGACTGAGCAGATGGCTCCTGTACAACTCAGTATAGGACTCGCTCCTACTTTTTTGATGCCTGAACAGATAAGTTCAGGGCTCGTACCTAATCCGGTTCCTGCAGCTCCATATGTACCCCCCACAAATAAAGATCTGGAGATTTTATTCCAACCAATGTTCAATGAATACTTGGAACCTCCTCATGTTAAAAGACCGGTTTCTCCTGCTCCAGCAGTTCAAGTTCCAGTCAACTCAACCGGTACACCTTCATCTACTACCATTGATCAAGATGCACCTTCTCCAAGTCATTCACCATAATCTTCGGCATTATAATCTCCAAGTTTACATCAAGGCTTGCAGCTGAATCTACCCTCTTGAAAGACAATCCTTTTGCTCCTACTAATAATGATCAGTTCATAAACGTGTTTGCTCCGAAACCTAGGTCTGAAGCATCATCCGGGGATCTTAGTTCAACCGAATCTCTTTATGTCTCTCAAACACTTCATCATCTCGAGAAATGGAGCAAAGATCACCCGCTGGTTAATATAATTGGCAATCCCACTCGACCGGTATCCACCAGAAAACAACTAGCAACCGATGCCTTGTGGTGCTTGTATAACTCTGTCCTGTCAAAAGTCGAACCAAAGAACTTCAAATCTGCAATAACTGAAGATTGCTGGTTTCAAGTCATGCAAGATGAGATTTACGAATTTGATCAACTTTAAGTATGGGAATTAGTACCTCAACCAAACTGTGTCATGATTATTGCTCTCAAGTGGATCTACAAAGTTAAACTTGATGAGTACGGTGATGTTCTGAAAAACAAGGCTCGGTTAGTGGCCAAGGGATATCGACAAGAGGAGGGAATTGACTTCGAGGAATCACTTGCACCAGTTTTACGTATCGAGGCTATTCGAATCTTCATCGCCAATGCCGCTTGTAAAAACATTACCATCTATCAGATAGATGTCAAAACAGCATTCCTTAATGGCGAGTTGAAGGAAGAAGTCTATGTTAGTCAATCAGAGGGATTCGTTTATCCAGATCATCCGACACATGTTTATCGTCTAAAGAAGGCTTTATACGGTTTAAAGCAAGCTCCTCGGGCGTGGTACAATACCTTGTCACTATTTCTTTTGGACAACAAATTTTCTAAGGGTGCAATTGATCCGACATTATTCACTAGGAAAATAGGCAAACATATTCTTCTTGTTCAAATATATGTAGATGATATCATATTTGCCTCGACCGACCCTAAAGTGTGTGACATATTTTCCAATGAGATGAGTTCCAAATTTCAAATGTCAATGATGGGACAAATGTTATTTTTCTTAGGTTTACAAGTTTCTCAAAATCCCAAAGGCATTTTTATTAATCAATCAAAATTTGCTCTTGAAATATTAAAGAAATTTAGGATGGATTCGTGTGACCCTGTTGATACACCCATGATGGATCGACTTAAACTGGATGAGGACCCTTAGGGATTCCATTTGACCAAACTTGATTTCATTGTATGGTCGGCTCCCTAATGTATCTCACTGCCAGCAGACCCGACCTTGTATTCACTGTATGCATGTATGCTAGGTATCAGGCTTCGCCTACCAAAAAGCACAGTGAAGCACTTAAGCGGGTCTTTTGGTATCTCATAGGAACCATTAATTGGGGTCTTTGGTATTCGAAAGACACTGCTATGGCACTAACGGCCTATGCAGATGCGGACCACGCAGGTTGTCAAGACACACAAAGAAGTACGTCAGGAAGTGCACAGTTCCTTGGCGATAAACTAGTCAGCTGGTCCTCAAAGAAACAGAAGAGTACTGCGATCTCAACAACATAGGCTGAATACATTGCCATGTCTGGATGTTGTGCTCAGATACTTTGGATGAGATCACAACTTATAGACTACAGCTTTGTCTTCAATAAGATTCCCATGTATTATGACAATCGCAGTGCCATTGTGCTCTGCTGCAATAATGTCCAGCACTCCCGGTCCAAGCACATTGACATTTGACACCATTTTATTCGAGAGCAAGTTGAGGAAGGCGTGGTTGAATTGTACTTTGTGACGACGGATTATTAGCTCGCGGATATATTCACCAAAGCATTACCAAGAGAGTGGTTCGAATTCCTACTCCCGCGACTTGGTATGAAGAGTATGTCTTCGAAAACTCTTAAACGTCTTCAAGAAGGAGAAGAGGAGTAAAGGATGGTCCTCATATATCCTATGTAAATATGTATATATATCAAATCTTAAAAAGAAAATACAAAAATATAAAACCTACAAAAACCATAACGGGTTTGAAATTTTTGATCGGGGGAGAAAATGTGATTTAACTATGAAAATCTGATAAAAAATGTGATCTTTTGGACTCAAGTGTAGGCTCTCCCATATGTGCTAAACCTTTTCGAATATCGATGCACATATTGAGGGGGAGCGAATGGTGTATGATGGCAATTATGGAAATACCAAAGACCGACCCTGTAATTACTTTATCAGAGTTATAAGGATGGTAAGGTTAGGTACTCGATCCCATGATCCTGCCAGAGCCGGAGGGATCTACCCAGGGACAATCCACTAGTTAGTGTAGAAGTCCTTAGGTATGATTACAAAAGGAGTAATGTGAGAATAAGGGAATAGTGCGGACTGAGATGGAGCTAGTACTGGAACATACCCAACAAGGTTCTAGTAATGAAGTCTCGGTAAGCACTGAAGGGGTTGAAGAATGAAAAAGAAATGTTAAGATAAAGGGTGAAAAGAAAGCAGCCCTCCTTAAACATTAGGCAGAAACCGGGTCACTACATATGCTATTAGAATCACATGGTTGATTGCTGACATTGAAGACAAGTATCATGGACCCAATGATACATTGTACAACCCTCCCTAGCCACTCAAGATCCCTCAAAGGATTCTTGTTTCATTTCTTACGAAGATCAACACATTTCTATCGTCTCTCTTACTCTGAGTTAGATGATATTAAAAAGGTGGTAGTCTGCTCCAGCCTCCGACTACTAAAACCAAAAGTGCACTATAGAGTCTAGATCTATGAGATCATCCATAAATCTCGCTAGGGCACGAATACAAATTATGCTTGCTTATCATACAGTGTGATAACAAGTAAGTTCTTAAGAGTCCTACGCATTATCCTTGTGGTATTGCCAGAACATCTGAGTGATACGAAAGTACTCATAATGAAGATGTAAATCCTTTTAGAACCAACATCTAACAAGCTCTTGGTAGGTGACATGTGAGATTCACTATGGATTAAACTTGTGACAAATGGAAAGTAACGATGGTGCGATTCTTTATGAATCAAACTTGTTCTAGGCAGTGAATTGACGAATAGTTTTTGAAAAACCTTTCGATGTGCTTAACAACTGATTTTCAAGCACATTGACTGTGTATATCTTTCAAAACAAATGTGTTTCTGATGAAATTTAATTCTGTGCTATAAAACACTCTTGATGTGTCACAAAAATACTTTCTCAAGTGATACGTCAATTGATTTTCAAATCAATTTTTCTCATCAATCGGTAAGACAGTAACTAACCGATTCACTCTTATCCTGCTGTCTGCTTTGAGACGTTTCGATAAAGAGAACATGTAAGTATGGTGATTCTGATGGTTGTACATTAGATGATCCAATACTTATACTAGAAATCCTGTCAAGAAGATTCTTCTTAAGATGAATCTACCTGATCACAGATCGGTCCTCACGGATCCAAAGGTTAATTCAACCAGACTCAGGCGAATGACAAAGCCATATTCGACCACAAGCTTTATTGCTAACTGTTTTATTACAGGTTCACATAAAGATGGAGATGGAGATACCTCATTCCAGCCGAGTTAATTCATAACCCCATGCTTACACTTAATGTTACTAATTAAAGACATCATGACAAATGAAAGACCTACAACACAGCTTCCGCAACTCTGATGAATATTATCATGATCAAGAAAAGCGTGAGCATGCGGGTCTGAAGGTCACAACATCACAGGAAGGCAATACTCCACAACAAGGAGGATTAAGAGATTTACTGTAGATATGATCCTCAAGAAAGCTTAAAGAAAATCACACAAGTCTAAGCCAAAAACAAGCTCAAAAATCACTACTTGCATACACAGAACTAATCTGTGCGCGTGCAATCAAAGACTACTACGAGCTATCGTGCGAAAGATCAAATTCAAGATATCTAGATTTAATTTGTTTTTCCTACCGGGGTAACCTCCCTTACGTGGGGAGATTGTTAGGATTATGAAAATCTATGTAAAAGAGCGTCATTAGATTGTTATAGTTGAAAGTATTTAAAACTCGAGTCGTTGTCCCCAACGAGGAGTGAATCGCTAAGTCAAAGGTTGGTTGGTCATTGGAGTAATGCTAGGAACATGAAAGGACCTGATTGAGTTTTCAAATCTACGGGAAAATTATGGAAATTTTAAACTAAGAAAAACTTAAAAAACTTACAGGGAAAAACATGATAGACATGTGAAAATTAAACTTAAGACTCTACGGGAAGCATAAATTAGGTCTAAAAATAAAATCCTAAGTCTATGGGAAAATAAAATCAAGGAATGTTGCATAAAAACAACAAAAACGTGAAAACGAAAATTAAAAATAACGTGACTAAAAACAAATTTGGAATATTGATCCTATGATACAAATACCATCTACTTTTCCAAGAGAAATTTGCTAGCGCGAAGTAAGAATAAAAAAGACTAGGGTGAAAACGGAATTAAAATGAGCACTAAAACGAGAAAACGAGAACGGGGTTCAAAACCCGTTCTTTAAAAATTAAATTTTTGCAAAAACGACCCTACAAAAGTTTTTCTATTTTTCCTAAGTGAAAATGATAAAAGCAAATTTTCTAAAAAAGAAAAATATTTCTTTGAGATTTTTATTAATTTATTATGATTAAAAAAGTTTCAGAGAAATTAATTAATAAAACTACTAATGTTTATAAAAAATTATGAAAAATTAGGGAAAATCAATAAAGCTATAAAGGTTCCTAGACAAATCTAAAACCAAAAAGAACAACTTATAGAATAAGCTGATAATAGCTTAAAGAGGCTGTGGGCTTAATGGGCTGATAAGGCCTTAAAGAATTTTTTTAACCTAATGACACTCATACCAGATGACCTATTGTAGCACAGCGTAACGATGTGTTTGTTAGGGGCTTGAAAAAAGGGGAGGTCCATGTTTCTGACTGCCTGCCTCTCTCTTTTTTATATAAACTTTTTTTTATTTTAGAAAACTTACAAAAGCAGATTTATCAAGCACATGAAAATAAGTATTTTTTTGTAACTACAACTAATTTAGAAAAGCAACAAATAAGCTGGAAAAATGGCTCAAAATGCCATATAGTTTGCTAAAATGAACAAAAGGGTTACCAAGGCTTAACCGTGGGCTACTTTTAGGCACAATAAGCAAAGGGCAAAGGTAAATAAGACTAAGAATGCACCTTACTACTCCTAATAAACTAATAAGAACAAAATAAAGCTAAACTAAATAGACAGAAAACCAAGAACTAAATAACTCTAAAACCTGAACTTGCAAGGCCAAAACAATCCCAAAAGGCCACTTTGTGCTTAAAAATAACACCCTAGGAGGCTTTTTAGGAACGTAACTTATAGGGTCTTGTAGTACAACTTATTAGCTTTCTATAAATGCATTTAACTTAAACTGATGAAAATAAATGAGCAAAGAAAAATGGTCTTGAAAACACACTTTTGCACCATGGGATAGATTAAACCAAACAGCCTACAAAAGCACTTAAGAGCTTAAGTTTAAGCTACTTAAAGGCATATAATGAGAATGAGGCTTATTGGAGCTTAAAGTATGGCCACCAATGAGCTTATTTTCAAAAGCTAAGTTTCTAAGAACACCTTTAACTTGCTTGAAATTTTTTTTGAATCAAAATTGCACCTTTTGAGAATTAAAATAGACTATGACAGATTTGATAAAACTTATTTTGACTTAAGGGTGTTTAAACTATACTTTGACTCTGCACTAGTAAGTTAAAATCAAGCCTAAAACAATGCTCAAACTGAGCTTTTAATGGCTTGATCAACTTAGCACTTATGAAATGATATATGACCACAGATTTTAAGGACTAATAAAGAAAAATCCAAAATACCAACCTGAGTGTCTGAAAAGCATGTTATGTAACAGGCATATAAGATTTTATGAGCCGTAGAGATATGTTAGAAGAGGCAAGAGAGATTAACAAAGGGGATTAGTGCAGCCGAACGTCGCATTATACGCGGCATGATCATGGGGTTGAGGTGACACCGATAGATTTTATATGGACTCATATAGAGGCCGGCCGAAGCTGCGCCTTAGCTCATTTGTGAGAGATGAGGCAGTGTCTCTTCAAACGCATACATACGTGTCATACTAGACTTTCAAATTAAGCACAAAAAAATGAATAACAGATAACTACTTCTAAGTTAGACTAGCAAAGATAATAAAATATAAGCAAAAAGAAAACCTCACAAGATAAGCAGTAAATTAAGTTAGTAAAAAAAACAGTTTGAAAGGCAAATATGCAGATATGAGCTAAAACCTAAACAAAGAGCATTAAAACATTAATAAAGAACAAATAAGCATAACAAAGCTTTGATAAGCAGAAAAATCAAGGAATAAGCAACAAAAAGCTAAGCTACAGTAAAATGCCAAAAAAATAATAAAAAATGAGACTTACCTCACCCTTGCTTAAATAGGGTAAAAAAAAGGTTCTACACGCTCCAGCTTGTATAAAACAAGCTGGTGAGGGTCTATAAGCTCTTCCAAATCAGCTTATCATCCAATTTTTTAGCTGAGGTATTTTTAAGGGGTGAGATTTGATTTTTTTTAACACTTTTTACACTTAAGTCTTTTTGGTTAAAACAGGTTATCAAGAACTAAATGAGAGCTTATGTGAGAGCTTTTTACAACATTAATAAACCTGTAAACTTGAAAACAAATTATGAAAACTTAAACTTAACTTTCATTAAAAAAAAACATATTACATTTTAAGAAAATATGCAAATACAGCTTTTAGCTAGTTAAAGAACTAAATACTAGAGAATTACTGATTACTTCCCTGATGACAACTGCCTACGAAGGGCTTACAAAGAGCTATTATATAGAAAACGACTAAGAACTTGTCTTCATTTTTCTTGTTTGTCTTGCTCCTCTTTGTGTTTCTTGTAGAGACAAATGAGGGGCGCCGTTGTGCTTCGTGTGTAGTAAAAATCAAGGTGTCATCTTCAGCCATCCTTTTTCCTTTGTCCCCAGTCTTGAAATCTTTTTCGGCCTGGAGGTGGATGCATTTTCAGCCAGTGAAGGTGGTTTGGGATGCCAGCTTGGATAATAGCAGCTCCAGGGGTAGGGGTAGGGGGTTGATAGTTTGGTCGGGGTTGGGTGTGGTGGGGAGATGGATGGAATATGGTTTGGAGGAAAATTGGGTGAGTGGTTAGGTTTATTGTTTAAAATTAGGCATGGTGATTATTTTGAGGGATTGGGCAAGATGGTCCCCGAAAGTAATATGGTTCCATTGCAATTAAGGTCCTTATGGTTGATAAAACTTGGCATTGGGTAAAATAGTCCTTGAGGTTATATAGTTTATGTTCATGGTGAGTCCTTGGTGAGGTTATGAGTTTGAGGTTGCAGATTCAAACCCCTTAACTTGTTTGGGGGCTTATAACTTAGAAAGTATTGGTTATTTGTTGTTGAAGTGGGCCCGTTGAGAAGTAAAGGCCATTGGTCTTCAAATATTACCTTTAAACTGGCTACACCCACATTAGATGTTAGGGGGGCACATTAAGGTCCTTCTTCGTTACGATTTGGGCTTTTGACTTTGGACTTGTGCCGTTGACGTTTTTTGAATTTACTGGACTGATGTCTTGTGGCTGTGATTTTGACTTTGGTCTTTTCTCACCGTTTTCATTCCGTCTCGGGTTTTGTCTGTTTTCCGCTTAGATTTTTTGTCGTCGGATTTTCTATCCGTTTTTCCCCTCACAAAATAATAAAACATACAAATCAATGTGAGATTTTGGGTATTATTTTTGGGTTAGTTAAGCCGTTTTTGATAAAATGGTAGTGTGGTATTTAAGCTCATACCAAAAGCCCCATACTAAACTTTCGTGGCCTCACGCAATGCTACTTAGAAAACTAAGAATCTCAATCCCCCTAGACTAATAAAACCTAGAAAAGTAGCTATAGTGTTCATTCGAAGGAGGAATTAAGGATCTCATAAAGTTTGAAAATCCACGTTTAGACTAACATTTTTTATATATACACTATATTTCTACACATATTTTTGAGTATTTTGTATTTTTTCTCCTTTTTTTTAGTTTTTTTATATAAGCAACTAATTATGAAACGTTTAAACTTGTCATTATTTTAAACTTTTAGGGATCATAGAACCAGAGATTTTTTTATCCAATTCGATCCGAGAATGCCCCAAACAGGATAAATCATCGTTCTTGACTTTATCACTTTATTCCAAACCAAAGCATAAAACGCAATCACCCGTCAATTATGAGTTAAGATGCGAACACTACTCATATTTGCAATTTGTAAACTTTTCACATCCCGAAAATTATATATATCTTAAGTGTATGTGCAATTTGAATTTCAACCATGTAACAACGTTTTGCAACATTCAATTCACGTTCCACACACCGAGAATAATGAGTTTGAAGGCGAGATCTCCCCATGTAGCGACTTTCGACTTGGCACCATCCCAACCTAGCGGTTAATGACAGAGCTTTGTGAACACCCACCACTAGAGACTAGTATCGGGACTCACCGACCTTAGGTTTTCATAAGCTCTAGGTTTTCCAGTATGCACATAGCTATAAAATAGAAAGGCCAAAGTTCAAAACATATTTGAATTTAACAAAAAAGATCTTTTAATTCACAGTTAATTATTAACCATTCATGCAATTTTAACACCTTTACCTTTTTAGAAGGCTGCAACATCGGTTGTGAGCCTGCAAGATGCAGCAACTTTTATCATCTTAGATTATTATTATTACTATGGGCCCATTCTTTAGAAGGCGTAACAACGGGGTTGTGAGCCGGCATGATACAACAAACTTTTATCACCCACAGTTTATATTTAATTATTATTTTTACATTTTCATCATTTTTTTTTTAAAAATATAAATAGGGCAAACGTCTTTTTTAAAAAACAATCAAAAATTAGAACAAAGTCTAAAGTTTTTGCTATACACTACAAAAAAATTATTGATTTAAGTTTAATCTCCAAAAACAAGGCAAGCACTATCTTAATCAGTTAAAGCTTATAGGAATAAGCATGGGGTGCCTCCCACGAAGCGCTTGTTTAAGGTCACTTAGCTTGACCTAATTCCCTGAATTTCAATTAACCTTGCGAGTGGAAGTTTGAGATCCGGGATATCCATGATCAGGAAGAGAAGGTTTTGGAGATCCGGGATATCTATAGCAGGGACAACCCCTTCCAAAATAGAGCTTGACACGACGATCCGGTATTACTTTGAAGTTTGGCCGAGTTCTGGGATAACTCAACGGTGCCAAAACCGGAAAGCCTGAACAATGGGTGAATGGTCCTACCACTGGAGTTCAATTTACCGGAGAAAAATTTCAATCTTAAGTTAAATAGACTGCAGGACTTGATCACGAACGTTGAAAACGCGGTTTTTGATCTTTGCATCATGGATCCTCTTAGTTTTCTCTTTGTAAATCAAGGAATTTTCGTAGGCTTGATCACGCAGTTCATTTAATTCATTAAGTTGAACTTTGTGTTGGTCTCCCACGGTTTTGAGATCAAAGTTTGCATGCTTAAGGGCCCAGTAGGCTTTGTGCTCCAACTCAATCAGCAGATGACATGCCTTTCCATTATAAGCTTGTAGCGAGATGCAAAACCCGATGGGTGTTTTGTACAGCTGTGACGGAAGGCCCATAGGAGCGTCATCTAGTTTATCCGACTAAGAGGCATGATTTTCGCCCACTGTCCTTTCAAGAATTCTTTTTAAACAACGATTTGATACCTCAACCTGCCCACTTGTCTGTGGGTGATACGCGGTGGAGAGACGATGATTGACTCCGTATTTAAGCATGACCTTTGCAAATTGGTCATTGCAAAAATTGTTCCAAACGAATCATTGATGATGGGCACGAGGGGCACTCGAATCTGGCAAAGAAGATTTAAAGAAATTTGCAAACAACTCGGGGCGTCGTTGTATGGGGTGCGTGGCGCCTTTACTTCAACCCAATTCGACAGGTAATCGACACGCCACAAGTATTATTTGTTTCGTTTAGATTGATGGGAACGGTCCCCATGAAGTCTATGCCCGGACCAAACGTCAAAGATTTCACAAACTGTAGATGGAATTTGAGGCATCTCATCCCTTTGTGGAAATTTTCCTTGTCGATGGCACGAGTCGCAATTTTATAACCAACTCTTGTGCATCTTTATAAATTGGTAGGCCAAAAGAATCCGCATCAAAGATTCCTTTTTGCGTGAGTTACGAATTTTTGCACCGGATATCCCCGATGTTCATTATGGCAATCTCGAGTATTACAAGAGCATATTTACTTATGCCGTGCACTCATCGCCGGATCACATGGAATCATCACATATTTTGAACAAGAAAGGGTCATCCCAGAAGTAGTGTTTGACATCTTTGAAAAACTTGTTTTTCTGCTGGGATGACATTCCCTTGACAATGAAGTTCCCCGCATGGTAATTTGCGAAATCTGCAAACCATGGGGTACTATCAACACGAAGAGCAACCGATCCAAGAGTTTCGAGAGGAAATGTTTCTGTGATTTCCTTGTTCTCGAGTTTATCTTGATGATGTAACTTAAGTCGTGAAAGATGATCGTCTCCCAGAATCTCTGCTCCTTTTTTTTTCTTGATACAACATCCGAATTCTTGGTTCAAAAGATCCACCGCCGTATACTTGGCTTAGCATCCTTTATAGCGAAGAGATACATTATAGCAGAAAGGTCGTCGGTAGACACTATGCTCTTGGACAAAATGAGATATGACCGGAATTTCTCAAAAGCGTACACTACGGCAAGTAATTCTTTTTCAGTCGTAGTGTAGTGTGCTTGAGCTTCGGTCATTGTTTTGCTGGCATAGTGAATTGGTTGGAAATGCTTGTTTTTTTGTTGCCCTAGGACTGCCCCAATTGCAAAGTCACTTGCATCACACATGAGTTCGAAGGGCAAGTCCCAGTCGGGAGCAATCAAAATTGGAGCCTCGGTCAATTTTCTTTTAAGTGTATTAAAGGATTCGATACAGTCGCTCTTTTGAGAAGAAAAATGGGAGATCTCTTTTTTACAAGCAGGTGAGTCATTGGGCTGGCTATTTTTTGAGAGAAGTCTTGTATGAAACGTCGGTAAAAACCGGCATGCCCAAGAAAACTACGGACTACCTTTCACATAGTCGTAATGGAGCTTGGCGATAACGTCAAAACTTTAGCTCCGTCGGACCTCAATCCTGACTAGGGGGAGATGATAGTGTCCAAGAACAATCCTTCTTTCACCATAAAATGGCTTTTCTCCCAGTTTAGGACCAAATTGGTGTCTTCACACCGTTTTAACATTTTGTCCAAATGGGATAGGCATGTAGAGAAAGAATCCCCGAAGACTGAAAAGTCATCCATAAACACTTCCATTGTTTTTTCAATCATGTCATGGAAGATTGCCATCATACATCGTTGAAACATGCCGGGTGCATTGCATAGCCCAAAAGGCATGCGACGATAGGCAAACGTTCCGTATGGGCAAGTAAAGGTTGTCTTTTCTTGGTCCTTCGGGTCTATGGGAATCTGAAAATAACCTGAGAAGCCATCGAGGAAACAATAGTATTGGTTTCCCGCGAGTCTTTTGAGCATTTGATCCATGAAGGGCAATAGAAAGTGGTCCTTTCGGTACCCCCCGCTTCATTCACTTTCTGTATCAATGCATGACTCCTCACACCTTGTGACCAATCGAGTCTGAATAAAATCATTTTCAATCATTTTTGACGACGGTCATATGCCACCCTTTTTTGGTACACAGTGCACCAGGCTTATACACATAGACTCAGAGATCGATAAATTAAAAAAAATCCGGCGGTAAGAAAGTTTTTCAACCTCTTATTTGATGAACGTCATGGATTTTGATTTAACCCCCTTGATGCTGAAACCGCGTTCGTAGTCCTCTTCCATGAGAATTTTGTGGGTACAAAACTCTGGGTCAATACCCTTAATATCGGAAAGTTTCCAAGCGATGGCTCGCTTGTGGGACTTTAGAACCTCGATCAGAGCGGCCTTTTCCTCATTCTTTAAATCTTTTGCAATTATGACGGCAACTGTCGTTACCTCCAAACATGCATATTCTAAATGAAGGTGGCCAAGACCTTTAGTTTCAACTCAGGGTGCTTAATAACTAAATTTTTCATTGTTTGCTTCACAAATTTTAAGATCTTTTCTGATTTCCAGCAAATAATTTCCTTGGTTCGGAGGTGGTGAAGGATCACTATTAAGGATTGCTTCGAGGAGAAGAATGTCCCCATCAGGGTCATAATACGTTGGATCAACTTCCGGTGAAGTTGGATCATCCTCTATAGCAAGAAAAGAGTCGGCTTCTTCGAAAAGGAGAAAATCACTGTCCCCGAATGGAGTTAAAGTTGGAGAAGAAGTAGAAACAATTGGATCATAGTAAGGAGTGGGATTGCCACTCGAGATCACATTTGAGAAACCAAGAACTTCTTGAGAGTATTCTTCACAAGCCATATCAATGACGTCAATTCGGTTTTGCATCATATGATGTATTAGCCGTGTATCTCGAATTTGGTCAGATTGTAATGTGATGGCCTCTCTGCTAATCAACGAAGGTTTTTATTTCACCTTCCGTATACATCATCAATGCACGACTAGTCTTTAAGAAACAACCTCCCCGAGAATTAAAGTACTCGGGGAGTCGCTCAAATCTAACGACCACGAAATCTGCTAGAAAACTGGAACTCCCACCGTTACATAACGCTCAGCGATAACCGATCGTTTCAGAATCGATCGGTCCCGCTAGTTCTAGTGTCATGCAAGTCGGGGTATAGTACGGGAAGAAGAGAGATTTGTCATATGAATATGCATAAGATTTAATGCTCGCATGCCAAGATCGGCCAAGTCGTTGCATTATTTAATCCCAGGTGATGCGCGAAGCACATGGAATACAAATGTCGGCAAGGGCTCCAGTTTTTTTGGGAAACTTGTTTAGGATAGGGCCCGCTGAGCAATTCTCTTCAATGATTTTACTAGCCGGCAGAGACGAGCATAACTTTTCTTTGTTTCCGATTTAAGTTATTAGAGGTCGAAAGGCAAATTTTGGCATAAGCATCAAGGCATTCCGTAAAGCGTAATCGAAACTCAAATCGCTAAAGGATTTCGTAGAATGGTCCCTCCAATTTGGTCTTAGTTTTTTCACGACTGCCTTTCATCATTTCTTCTGAAGGAAATGAATTTGATGCTTTTTGTAGGCATCGTAGCAACTATCGGAGCATTTAACGGCTCAGAGATTGATATTCATGAATGGACAACGAGGGACAACGCGGATGTGGATCGTCTTTTGTGCTTCCGTTTATTAGCAGGAGGCAGTGTGATCCTTGGAGTGAGAGCCATCGCCTCCACGGATTTCCCCCGCGCCCCCATTACTTTAGGAGAAGAAGTAATAGGAATCGTGGGTCCTTTGTAAGCAACACCACTTCGGTGTAATACCTTCAATCCTCCTTTGGGTTAGTAACCTGTTACTTGAGATAGTCCCGTACCCGAAGATGAAGCGGTATTGGCATTTCACGAATTTAGAGAGCATGTCTGTTAAATTGGCTATTTGATTTTGTAAACCTTGGCCCTGATTTTGCATATTTCTCAATACAGCATCATTAGCCTTGACATAATTCTCAAAATCGGTCTTTGAAACACCTTGCACTTGCTGAGCAGGAGCTTGATAAGGTTGAGCTTGGTAAACTGGTGGTTGACTAGTTGGAGGTTGATACACTTGTCCTTGGTAGAAGTTATTTCCACGGGTTTTTGAATTGGAAATTGGTACTCGATTTTTTTGTTTAAAATTATTTACCTTGATTCTGAATTAAAACTGTTTTTGATTGTTTTTTAATCGTAGGAAAACCTGGAGGTCGGAGATTAGGTTTGCAACCAATCGGAGGCCTAGAATTTGTATTGCTTGATAAAAATTGGCGCAGCAGCTTGTGAAACGTAATCTTTAATGTTGTCCTTATAAATGTTACCATTATGTAGGCTAGGCCGCAGGAGAGCATCCTGAAGTGAGGGCGCGGGCGGGGCGGGTCGCGAGCGCGTGGTTACATAACTCTACTAACGCTTTTAGTGTGAGGGAGCTTGGGCTTTTTGCTTTTCGACAAGCAATACCTTCATCATGTTCTTAATTTAAAAAACTTCGGTTGTAAGATCAGCAACATCTGGTGAGCGGGGATTTTGGAGTAGATGAATCAACTGACACTTTGCAATGACCTAACTACCTTGGTTTCGTGAATTACAGAACCTTGATTTGACTCTCGATAAATCTCAAGCATTTACCGAGGCATCTTATCCAAAAGTTTCCAAATCACCCGCGGGTGCGCGAATTCAAATGAATCTGCGCGTCAATAGATTCAACGCGCGAGATGAGCGAAATGTATCAGCGATGCGAGTGGAGAATCCGGGGAAAAATCCTGATGTGGTGTGGCGAGAGGTCTGCGCGAGAAGGTCATTAAACGATCCAAGCCTCGTACAAATGATTGTCAAATCTTTGTTGAAATCTCGTGATTTCATTTCAAAGATTTGTCGTTTTTTTTAAGGGAGGAAAAGAATTGATAAATGAATTTTGAAACAAGATTATGCCACGTCAAAATTGAACGAGGAGGTCTTTTTCTAGCCAAATCTGGCTAACTTAAAAGAAAACTGAAAAAGCAAAAGCTAAGTTCGACGTGCTCGTGACAAAAATCTCGGGAATCTCATCGTTGAGCAGTACTCTTATTGAAAAAAACGGATGTAGCATGTGGATCCTCTTTATACAGTCGAAAAACTGTTTGTTTTGAACAGATTGATTCAAACCATGCTTCAACTCAAGAAATTAGCATTGATTTCAGAATTACAATGGCTCCCTCAGTACCCCTCGTGTGTGCTTGAGCAATTGTTCCATAGTCCGGATTATCACCATCGGAACAAGGGAATCTGGATTTTCAAATTTTTGGTTCTTTCAATATTAAAAGTTCAACAAAAGCCGTGGGGGCTTTTGTTTGTTGATGGTGAAGATTACGAATTGGGAACAGTGCGCAAGCCCTAAAAAGACAATTACACTAATTTTTTTGTTCTTTTTGGTTTATCAAAAGTGAATTCACAAATTATTTTAATAACGGGAACAACTAAAACACGACAACTTAAACCTAATATTCGACAAGCTTCTCGATTAACTCTTCGAAAGAAAAACGCATACAAAGGAGCTTAAGGAAATAGGAAAGCGCGAAGCTATTAAAAACCTTTTCCTTTAGGGATCGTAGTTCCAAGAACAACCCGCCTTATTCCCCACTTTTAGTTTTGTTTATCTTTAAAAGGAAACCGTACCTCGCAAGTGAACACAAAAGGTAAGTTTTTGATTCTTTTGGTTGGGAACTTATTAATGGATAATACTTAGTTGAAAATTATTATATTTTGGTGTTCTTTTACCAACTTGATTGATTTTTTTTATTGATAAATTTAAAGACAATGTTTTATCCTATTGGTTTTTTTCTTTTTTTTTTTAGTTTTTCTTAAATGATAATTATACTAAAAAAGAAATGAAAATATTTTGTACTTTATAAGGGTATTTTTTTAAATAGTAATAAAAAAATATTCATAAACGGAATTGAGAACTTCACTGAGAAGGATCTTCAGGCACACACAATCAACAAGTGACTAAAGCACAACACTCCTCCCCGGCAGCGGCGCCAAAAATTGATTGTTGGTTGGAAAGTATTTGAATCCCCGAGTCGTTTTTCCCCAACGGAGGATTGAAACGGCTAAGTCAAAGGTTTTTTTGGTCCATTTGTGATCATCAATGAAAAAGGATATAGATTGAGCTTTCTTAAATCTACTACACTGAAATTAATAATTTAAACTAAGATAAACTTAAAACCTACGGGAAAAACATGAATAGGCACGGGAAATTAAACTTAAGACTCCACGGGAAGCATAAATTAGGTCTAAAAATAAAATCCTAAGTCTATGGGAAAATAAAATCAAGGTAATTTGGCTTAAAACACAAAAACGAGAAAGAAAATTAAAAATGAACGTGACTAAAAACCTAAATTTGGAAATATTGATCCTAAGATAAAAAAAATTTACTTTTCCTAAGAGAATCTGCCTAAAAAGTAAGAATAAAAAAAGACTAGGGTGAAAACGGAGTGAAAACGAGCTCTAAAACGAGAAAACGAGAACGTGCTTTAAAACGCCGTCTTTATAAAATTTAAATTTTTGCAAAAACGAAACGATTGTAACGTAATAGTTATAAGAAATTGAGATTTAGGTTAAGAAAGAACGACGTAGAGTGTAAAATACGCGGAAAGATTATCGAAAACGATTTGCAAAAAAACGAAGAAAAAAAAAAAAAAACGAAAATCTGATATAAAAATCAGAAGAGACGATCTCCGTACAAAAGTTTTTCTATTTTTCCTAAGTTGAAAATGATAAAAGAAAATTTTCTAAAAAAGAAAAATATTTCTTTGATTTTTATTTAATTTATTATGATTTAAAAACAGTTTAAATGAAAATTAATTATTAAAAATACTAAATGTTTATAAAAAATTATGAAAAAATTAGGGAAAATCCAATTAAGCAAAAGTTTCCTAAAGAAAAATCTAAACCAAAAAGAACAGCTAATAAATAAGCTGATAATAAGCTTAAATAGGAGGAGAGTGGCAGAGCAGAGATGAGTGGGCGTGCATAGGCCGTTAAAGATTTAACCAATGACACTCATATCGAATGAGGTAATTGTAGCACAACGGTATGAGTGTTGGTTTGTTAGGGGCTTGAAAAAAGGGAGGTCCATGGTTTCGAGCCTGCATCTCTCATTTTATATAAATTTTTTTTATTTAGAAAAACTTACAAAAGCAGATTTATCAAGCCACATGAAAATAAGTATTTTTTTTGTAACTACAACTAATTTAGAAAAGCAACAAATAAGCTAGAAAAAGCTCAAAATGCCATACAGTTTGCTAAAATGAACAAAAGGGTTACCAAGGCTTAACCGTGGGCTACTTTTAGGCACAATAAGCAAAGGGCAAAGGTAAATAAGCTAAGCTAGGCACCTTACTACTCCTAATAAGAACAAAATTAAGCTAAACTAAATAGACAGAAAAGTCAAGAACTAAAATAAGCTCTAAACCTGAACTTGCAGGCCAAAACAGTCCCAAAAGGCCACTTTGGGCTTAAAAATAAGCACC
This sequence comes from Tanacetum coccineum, assembly GCA_026074375.1. NCBI lineage: Eukaryota > Viridiplantae > Streptophyta > Magnoliopsida > Asterales > Asteraceae > Tanacetum > Tanacetum coccineum. The sequence continues at coordinate 34,938 of BQNB010020405.1, read as the reverse complement.
CTAGAGGTCTTTTTAGGACTTAGCTTATTAGGGACATTGTAGTACAAACTTATTAGATTCCTATAAAAGCATCTAACTAAACTGATGAAAATAAATAGCAAAGAAAAATGGTCCTTGAAAACACCTTTTGCACGCAAGGGACAGATTACACCAAACAGCCTACAAAAGTACTTAGGGCTTTAAGTTTAAGCTAACTTAAAGCATAAAAGAGAATGAGAGCATATTGGAAGCTTAAAGTAAAATGGCCACCAAGAGCTTATTTTTCAAAAGCTAAGTTTCTAAGAACACCTTTAACTTGCTGAATTTTTTTTTTGAATCAAAATTGCACCTTTTGAGAATTAAAATAGACTATGACAGATTTGATAAAACTTATTTTGACTGTGGTGTTTAAACTATACTTTGACTCTGCACTAGTAAGTTAAAATCAAGCTTAAAATAATGCTCAAACTGAGCTTTTAATGGCTTGATCAACTTAGCACTTATGAAATGATATATGACCACATATTTTAAGGACTTATTAGAAAATCCATAATACGAACCTTGAGTCTTAAGAACTTGTTAGAACAACTTATTATGACATAGAATATGTTAAGAAAAGTTGTTCAAATGATCCCAACCCATTTACACTATCATTTTTGACCTATTTTGACTTATGCCAAACACCCCTTAATGGTTTTCAAACTCAGACTTTAGCTAGACTTTCAAAGAATTTAAGCACACAAAAAATATAGAAAAAAAAAAAAAAAACCAGATAACACGAAAAATGCAAAGTAAGCTAAGATAAATAAAAATAAGCAAAAAGAAACCTCAAATAAGCAGTAAATTAAGTTAGTAAAAAAACAGTTTGAAAGGCAAATATGCAGATATGAGCTAAAACCTAAACAAAGAGCATTAAAACATTAATAAAGAACAAATAAGCATAACAAAGGTTTGATAAGCTGAAAAATCAAGGAATAAGCAACAAAAAGCTAAGCTACAGTAAAATGCCAAAAAAATTGAAAAATGAGACTTACCTCACCCTTGCTTAAACAGGGTAAAAAAAAGGTTCTACACGCTCCAGCTTGTATAAAACAAGCTGGTGAGGGTCTATAAGCTCTTCCAAATCAGCTTATCATCCAATTTTTCAGCTGAGGTATTTTTAAGGGGTGAGATTTGATTTTTTTAACACTTTTTACACTTAAGTATTTTTGGTTAAAACAGGTTATCAAGAACTAAATGAGAGCTTATGTGAGAGCTTTTTACAACATTAATAAACCTGTAAACTTGTAAACAAATTATGAAAACTTAAACTTAACTTTCATTAAAAAAAACAGATTACAATTTTAAAGAAAATGAAATACAACTTTTTAAGCTAAGTTAAAACTAAAACTAAGATATTACTCCCTGATACCAACTACCTACAAGGGCTTACAAAGAGCTATTATATAGAAAACGACTAAGAACTTGTCTTCATTTTTATTTTGTCTTCTTCCTTTTGTGTTTCTTTGTAGAGACAAATGAGGCCTTGTGCTTCATGTGTGAGTAGAAAATCATGAGTCATCTCAGCCATCCTTTTTCCTTTGTCCCCAAGTCTTGAAATCTTGTCCCTTGATCATTTTCAGCCAATAAGGTGGTTTGGGATTGCCAGCTTGGATAATCAGCCCATATGGGTGTGGGGTTGATAGTTTGGCAGGTTGTGGTGGTGGGGGAGATGATGAATAGTGGTTTGGCGGGAAAATTAGGTGAGGGTTAGGGTTTATGTGTTTAAAATTTGGTAGGGTGGATTATTTTGGGGGATTGGCATATATGGTCCCTAAAAGTTATATGGTCTATTGCAAGTAAGGTCCTTGTGGTGTTAAACTTTGGCAGTTGGTAAAAATAGTCCTTGAGGGTTATATAGTTTATTTCATGGGTAGTCCTTGTGAGATATGAGTTTGAGGGGTTGGCAGATTCAGCCCCTTAACTTGTTTATGTGGTCTTATAACTAAAAGGTATTGGTTATATGAATTAGTATTGGCCCACTTTAGAAGTAAAGGCTCATTTGTCTTCAAATGTACCCTTAATGGGCTACCCGGCCCATTAGATGGGTAAGGGTGGGCCCATTAAAGGTATTCTTCGATTGACGGCTTTGGTCTTTGACTTGTGACTTTTTGTCGGGGTTGACATTTTGACTATGACTGGCCTTGTTTGGTGTTTTTGCTCGATTTGACTTTGCTTTATTCCAGGCTTTTTTTCCATTCCGTGCTCGGTTATTTTGTCCGTTTTTCGCTTGATATTTTGTCCTTTTGTCGATATCCGTCTTCACACATGCACAATATAAGTAAAATATACAAATACAATGTATTTTTGGGTATGTTTTTGGTTATTTAAGTCCGTTTTTGATGGAAAAGGGTATGTGTATTTAAGCACATACCAGTCACCCCATGTAATGTCTAGCATAGGTTACCTTGTAAGCCTAAATTTCTTTATTCAAATGAAAAGGCGTCCCAATCCATTTAAATAAAAAGATTATAAATCATCCTACTTATATGCTTTTGTCATAACACTCAAACTTACTTAAGTCTTCCTTACTTTTCATTTATTTCTTTTTGATTACTCATTCATTTTTAATATCGTCTTTTGTACTCTTGGATCCAATCTCCTTAACTTTTTCCCGAAGGAAACTTGGCTTTCTTCTCGTAGGAATTCGCCCATTACCGATACCCTTGTGGTATCATTAACATTCTTAGGCTATCCCGAAGGATACCATCACATTAGGCTATCCCGAAGGATACCATCACATTTGGCTATCCCAAAGGATATCATTACATTAATCATTGGATCCAAGTTAAATTTAAATTTATCATTCTTTATCCTTTTCATCATCTACATACCTTTCTAACCATATACTCTTCATTTGTACTTTCATTGCTTTAAATCATTCCACTTCACACTTTATCTTCTTTCATTTTCTTACGCAAGATTCAATGACTCTTGTCATTCTCAATATTACATATATGTATATGTTATCACATTTCATTCATCATTCTCTTGTCAACTTCCATGTTGACCTCATGGTCAATTTTATATCAATACTTACTTTTAATCCATTTAAACTTTTCATGCATATTAGTCTTATTCTTTATCATTCATTCATTTAATTTACTTTCAGATATACTTCATTTATTCATTTTACTATCATACACCTCTTTTATATATCAACGTGGTTGCATTCATTTCTTGTCATTCTTTGACGTCTCATACTTAATCATATCATACCATCACATAGTACTTTATCATGTCCTTTACATTACATGACTTATCATACTTCAACTTTTATTGGTAATTCATATAAGCACTTATACTCAATATAATACTTCTTCATAAACAACTTTTTTTAGAATTTAAGTATCTTTACATTACCTAGCTCATACGTACATACTTTAGTCATTATTTATTAAAATGCAATCATGTGCATTTATCATAGCTTAAGCATCTCTTAAACTCATATCATCATACACATACCATATATCACTTAGCATATATCTAACATAACATATATCTCATATTATATAAACATATATTCCTACATTTAACATTTAGGCATATAAGAAACTTTCATATACTTATATCACATAATTTTGACAACGTATTCAATTATATCTTTCCTAATAAGCGCTTAACATTCTAATCAAAATCAAAGTCATATAACCAATGACTACAACACATCACATAATCATTAATATGTCTAAGCATCATTATTCTATTTGCCGCAAGCACTTAACTACCTTATACTAAGGCATTCACATTCTTCATTCATTAAACTTACAACCTACGCATTTACAAGTGGTCCAAGATTAGGAAACCTATAGTGGAAACCTACTTCTTTTAGACTGAAGCTTTGATACAAAATTGAAACGCCCTTTCCAGACTTGATATTTGACCTGAAAATAAAAAACTTTTACGGAAGCGTGACCGGGATTGACCTTGTGTCATTCCTTAATATCCTTTATAAAACACATTATAATTAGACCTTTGTAAGTTCCATTATCATAAAATATACTCTTTTAGCTTTACAACGATGTAAAGAACTCATTCTAACACTTTACGGTTTGGTTTCTACGACAAAAACAAGATTGACAAAAGGAACAAACCTTCAGACCAAAGATTACAGCGTAACCTAATTGGTTACGGCGTAATCTTACTGCCAATGAAAAGTTTATGGCGTAAACAAAATTTTACACCACTACAGAAAGTTATCTTTTTCCCAACTTGACTGTATTGACCCGAAAACTCATAAAACCTTCCAGAAATCATTATTATGTTATAATACAACCTTATCATAATCATATGTGGTCTAAATGACCCAAAATCATATTCTTCATGGGGTTACCAAATGCCCCATTTTGACCCATTTCTATACACTTAAGTATAAAATCAAACCATTGACTCAAATACCTTCATTACATTATAAGACTAACACAAAAGACATTACCACTTGACATTTGACATTTAAAAACCATCCATAACACTTTAGGGGTTTAACGCGATGGAGCTCAACATCTATTCTATGCTCCTAAGTACAATTAATTACTCATACCCCTTACATCCGCACCTTAGCCTTTAATCCATTGCTTTACCTTCTTGAAAGAACCTATAAAATGTTAGACATCTAAACCGTAAGCATTACGCTTAGTAAGTAATAGAAATACAAGTCATTATATTTCATTTAACACATTCATATCACAACTCTTAACACAACAATCATTCATAAACATATAAACTTACATACCTTTCTACTTCATAATATTACTAATCATCTTTATCACAAGAACACATATCATGAAAGACACATCCACAAGGATTTACTTAATTAGCTAGATCATTAATAGTCTCCTCTCTTAATTAAGCACACTAGTCTTAATCTTCTTAAAGCCCTATTACATAATGTATAACACAACTATGATAAACTTAATATAACTTCTTATAAGTTAATTACTTTCCTTGAATCCAAGCTAGAAATAAACATAAGCATGTCACCATCATCATTCATCCAAAGCTTTCCTTCCTAAACCATAATTATACATATTAAAAGGATATTAATAACATGGGTTAACTTAGCCCATAACTTACCCAATTCCATTCTTAATCATCATATGATCATATCTTGATCATATGATGAAAATCCCTAATTTATTACATTCAATTATCAATTAGCCTGAACCCAATATCATAAACACTTTAATTATTGTTTTAGAAACATAATTACCCAAACCCCCAATTTGGGTTACAAGAACCCTATCTCAAGAATTCTTTCATTAACTCAATTAATGGATATTTACTTGCATTAGGATCAATAACATAGATTAACTCATTGAATGGAACCATACTCTCCTCATAATTGATCAACAACTAGCCTTGAGTTCTTCCTTCCCTTTTTCTTTGTTCGACATACACAGGAACATATCACACTTCTGGAACTTGATGGAAGTGTCCAGGGAATTCATATTAATTAGTTGTCTCTTTGGCCAAATGACATAATAGGTCCCTCAAGTTCCTTTCTTCTAATTTTGGCCACATTACTTATATAGCACTTTTATCACATGGAAACTTTAGTCCTTCAAGTCATAATCTTTTATAAATATGACACATTAACTTTCGAAACCCATTTACATATTGTTTATACTTGTATTTTGACTACCAGATTTGACTAGTCAATCATGTAACGTCTTCAAACTTATAAAAGTCATAGTCAAACAACTCCAATGGCCTTTTCGTAAATAAATACTTATAAACCAGTTTTGGGGTGTTACAAAGAAAGGGAAGCACCATAAAGCATCATTCAAAACCAATAGATCTTTTTTCATCAGCAAGTGCTTACATCTCCTTCATATGGATTTGTTTGGACCTATTAAACCCCAAACCATCAGCCATAATAAATATACCCTAGTCATAGTAGATGAGTACTCTAGGTACACCTTGCTATTTTGCTTAAAGAAAAAGAGTGATGCGGCTAATTAGATCATGTCTTTTATCAGAAAGATGGAAAATCTTAATGAAGTAAGGGTAAAGGAACTGAGAAATGATAATGGAACTAAGTTCAGAAATCACAAATTGGAAGCATTTTATGATGAAAAAGGAATTTCTCAAAATTTCTCATCTCCTTGTACCCATGAACCAAATGGTGTAGCTGAAAGAAGAAACAGAACCCTAATTGAAGCAACTAAAACTATGTTAAATAGTGTAAATCTCCCTAAACAGTTAAGGAGCGGCTGTAAACACTGCTTGCTACAATCAAAATAGATCAATCATCGTAAACAGACATGGGAAGACATCATATGATGTGTTCAGAGGAATATCTCCTGATATCAACTACTTCTATGTGTTTGGTTGTCCTGTACACATTCACAATCACAAAGACCATTTTGGAAAGTTTGATGAAAAGGTGATGATGGATTCTTCCTTGGCTACTCTCTAGTGGCTAAAGCTTTTAGGGTACTCAACATCTAAAGATAAGAAATGGAAGAAACCTATCATGTTACTTTCAGTAAAGATGAAGCAATCACTAAATCAAGCACAAAGGGTGATGAAATCAACTTCAATGAAAACACCTGATGATGAATTTCTTATACCAATAAGCAAAATATCTCAAAGCTCAAGCAAAGGTGATTACTTTCCTTATGTCCCAACATATGATCCCCTTTCCACAAACAACATCACCATCCCTGATCATGTCTCTCCCACTAACACTCCTACTAATCAAGATATTAACTCACCTAATGAATCATTTGAGTTCTCATGAGCTAATGATCATCCTGTTCATAATGAAGTTGATGACTTTGAACCAGCTGATGATCTTGAACCCGCTGAAGTTCATTGTGATTGATGTGTCATTGTGTGGTGTATATTTTTATGATTCAAGTTTTAAATTTATATTTTGCCGACTAAACCAAAAACAACACTTTAATGGGTAGTGTACCCGATCAGTAGTAGTCTCGTGGTAAGTAGGGTGTCGAACACTTGAAGCGAGGTTAAATCTATCAATTTAATTAATATCTTGGTTATCTAATCTATGTTAATTCTATTCTATTCTAAACCTATGTCAATCCTAATCCTAGTTCTAACAGGAAAAGGGGGTTTTCAGCCTGAGAGACTAGCACGGTTTGGTTGGTGACTATAATCAATTCAAGGCACTTTAACCCACGCAAGCAAATTAAAAAAAGATAAAAGAGCAGTCGAGCCAAATATAAGAAAATTGTATTAACCATTATTAATCCGATTAGAAAGTTGGTTTGTTTATTGAGTGCAATGATTTCTTCTTTCTAGGCGGTAAATCATTCTTAAGACTTGGGCGTTACATAATCCTAAGACCTAGACACATTAATTATGTCATAATTAAAGCATTCGCATAAAGCATCCTTATTTGCTGATTATAATCTATCTTAGGGATTAAAGCAATGGTGATCTTGTTAAACCCTAGCTCATAGAGACTTTACCCACTTACCGCTTAATGGTGATTTATACACTAGTAGTCCACTTGTCCAACTATCCAATGGAATTAGAACGTTATTTGTTGAATTATCTAGGTTTACCTTCTAGTCAACACGATCAATAAACCATTGGCAATATCTAATTAACTAGTTAAGCCCAAAGCGTATCCTAGACACAGATTTAGCAGGAAAATATTTATGGTACTATGATTCTAGATGTATAAATTACTATATGGAGAGCTATCATAGACTCTAGATTACTTGGTCCGTATTACTAGATCCAGTTAAATGATAGGTCGCATACAAAAGCGCATAAACAAGTATAAATTGATAAACATAAACAAGCATTCAATGATAAATTAAGAAATCAAGTTAAACAAATACCAAACATTTAGATTTTCATAATAATGGCTAATACCGAAGGTATTAGCCTTCAAACATCATAATAAATACAAGAGCAATTATTTAGCAAAGGTAAACTAACCGAGTTAACGAATGATACCAAAAACTGAAAGATTACTAAAGTATATGGAATTACACGATGTCTCCTATGGAATTGATAGCGTTGCTCGACCTCTTCTGCTCTTTTTCTCTTCTAAAAATCGACTTTTATGGTTTAGGTATCAAGAATATGATTTAGCACACTTAAAACTCGTTTTTGAGTTTTGTATTTATAGGGTCTGGAAGTCGGTTCGATACGCCGTATCCAAGGTATTAGATATGGCGTATTGGAGTTTCTTGGAGTAAGGACCACATTTGATATCTTCTAAAATATTCACATGCTATATCTTCAATACAGTGTATTGAGTTCTTCTAGATACGGCGTATTGAGCTTCATTCCTTTGTGGTCTTTGGTGAGTGCAGGCACGGATACACCGTATCTTCCTTGATGGATACGGCGTATTGGTCTCCAGAATAGTAATCTTCAAAATATCTTCATTTAAGCTCCAAAATGTGTGCCTTTTGCTATCTTTCACCAAGTACTCCATAATTACTGCAATTCTCAATTATAAACGATTAAGTAACAATTTTTTGCAATAACTATAGAAAATGGGTTAATAACATAGGATAAATGATGCTATAAAATAGACATTATTTGATGTCATCGGTAATCCTTTTGTCTCTTAAGACATTACTATCCTTGAACCAATAAGTGAAGTTGAACCCTCATCAACAAACATTTCACCATCAGCAGAAGTTTTAATCAATCCTCTTGTTTCTCAAGACAGATGGTCCAGAGAAAAACACATTGACCTGGTTAACATTCTAGGTGAACCTCAAGCTGGTGTGACCACAAGAAGCAGAATCAGAGACTTTAAAGCTGGTGTGACCTCAAGTTGATGTATTGTGATTCAGTCGAGCTAGGTAGACATCCAAATCCTCTCTCCTATAGTACCTTACTCATTTTCCTGATTTGTATCTCTAATGTTTTAATTGATGCTCCTTGGTTCCTTATGGCAACATCCGTTGAAGCTCGGATTTCTTTGATCAAGTTAGAGTTTTCCTCGTGTCTTTTTGCTAATTCTCCCATAAATTTGCTCAAGGTATCTTCCATTGATTGCCTTCGTTCTTGGCATAAAGGATTTGTGTTATTCCTTTGATAGAATCCTGGAGCTGTTGCTCTATATCCCCCACCTTGAAAAGGTCTACCAAATTATGTGTAGTAAGCTTCTTCTAAGGTTTTCCCTTCTTCTTTTAGTGGTCACTCTTTGGTGTAATGGGGTCCTTTGCATTGTTCACATCCTACTTGATCAGCATAAACTTTTTCATTTACCTTCTTGATCTCTCTTCCAAGATTGTTTAGTTGTGCTTGTATAGCATCCAGTCCGTCAGAAGTCTCAGTACTTCTTCCTCTAGATGTTCCATTATGCCATTTTTGAGAGTATTCTGCCATCTCTTGGATGGCCTTTTTAGCATCGGTAGTAGTCTTAGATGGAACGGCACCTCTTGAGTCAAGAATCTGTCGTGTTAGAACATCTAACCCATTGTAGAACAAAATTACCTCCTACATCTCAGTCAAATAGTGTTGAGGACACTTCATCAAGAGTTCTTTAAAGCGCTCCTATGCTTGATAAAGGGTTTCATCTGGTTCTTGATGAAAGTTGTTGATTTCCTCCATTTTCTTCGCAATTCGACCAGGTGGGCAATATTTTTTCAAAAACTTAGTTTAAGATCTTCCCAAGTTTTGATCGAACCAGTTGGTTCATTTCTTAGCCAATGACTTGCGGCTCCAGTTAAGGATATAGGGAAGACTCGGAGCATTAGTTGATCCTCAGTGATGTTAGGAACATAGAATAAGTCAGCAATTTTGAGAACTTTCTCAATGTGTTCGTTCGCATTCTTATTATCCGAACCGCTAAATGTGTTTTCTTGAAGCTCCTTAAGAAATTAGCCTTTCAGTTCAAAACTATCTTTTTGCTCAATCTTACGCCTAGCAATTCCTGATCCATAGTCCATTCGGGTCTTGCTCATGTATTGCTCCATGGTTTCCGCCATTACTTCCGCTTCTTCTTCCTCTGAGTATTCTTGGTCAGAAAATAAATTGAAATTAGGCGATCTCAATTCGTCAAGACTTAGTGACTTGAAGTGTCTACTAGATGATCAAATTCTCGTTCAGGTTCTTCATAAGGTGTAAATAGTTCACTATTTAAACTCCTTGTCATGCACTACCTGAAACAAGGGATAAACAATCAGTAGGATAGGCTCAGTAGAAAGAAAACTCAGATATACGAAATCAAATACGAAAATTAAAGCTTCTGTTTTTATATCAGATGATCGATACGCCGTATCCAATGGAAGTGGATACGCCATATTAATCTTTTGAATGAATATGCTGTATTGGACAGAGAGTTGGATACGCCGTATCCAATAGGAGTGGATAAGCCGTATTAGGGTTAGATCTAATCTAATGTTAAAATCCAAAATATCAAATAAAAATCAAGATTAATTTTCACTCCCCGACAGCGGTGCCAAAAACTTAATGTGTCATTGTGTGGTGTATATTTTAATGATTCAGGGTTTAAATTTATATTTTGCCGACTAAACCAAAAACAACACTTTAACGGACATTGTACCCGATCGGTAGTAGTTTCATGGTAAGTAGGGTGTCGAACACTTGAAGCGAGGTTAAATCTATCAATTTAATTAATATCTTGGTTATCTAATCTATGTTAATTCTATTCTATTCTAAACCTATGTCTGTCCTAATCCTAGTTCTAACAGGAAAAGGGGGTTTTTAGCCTGAGAGACTAGCATGGTTTGGTTGGTGACTATAGTCAATTCAAGGCACTTTAACCCACGCAAGCAAATTAACAAAAGATAAAAGAGCGGTCGAGCCAAATATAAGAAAACTGTATTAACTATTATTAATCCGATTAGAAAGTAGGTTTCTTTATTGAGTGCAATGATTTCTTCTTTCGAGGCGGTAAATCATTCTTAAGACTTAGGCGTTACAACATAATAAGACCTAGACACATTAATTCTATCATAATTAAAGCATCCGCATAAAGCATCCTTATTTGCTGATTATAATCTATCTTAGGGATTAAAGCAATGGTGATCTTGTTAAACCCTAGCTCATAGAGACTTTACCCATTTACCGCTTAATGGTGATTTATACACTAGTAGTCCACTTGTCCAACTATCCAATGGAATCAGAAAGTTATTTGTTGAATTATCTAGGTTCACCTTCTAGTCAACATGATCAATAAACCATTGGCAATATCTAATTAACTAGTTAAGCCCGAAGCGTATCCTAGACGCATATTTAGTAGGACAATATTTGTGGTACTATGATTTTAGATGTATAAATTACTATATGAAGAGCTATCTCAGATTCTAGATTACTTGGTCCATATCATTATATCCAGTTAAATGATAGGTCACATACAAAAGCGCATAAACAAGTATAAATTAATAAATATAAACAAGCATTCAGCGATAAATCAAGAAATCGAGATAAACAAATACCAAACATTCAGATCTTTATAATAATTGCTACTACCAGAAGGTATTAGCCTTCAAACGTCATAATAAATACAAGAGCAATTATTTATCCAAGGTAAACTAACCGAATTAATGAATGATACTAGAAACTAAACGATTACTAAAGTATATGGAATTACACAATGTCTCCTATGGAATTGATAGCGTTGCTCGACCTCTTCTGCTCTTTTACTCCTCTGAAAATTGACTTTTATGGTTTAGGTATCGAGAATATAATTTAGCATAAAACTCTTTTTTGAGTTTTGTATTTATAGGGTCTAGAAGTCGGTTCGATATGGTGTATCCATGGTATTGGATACGACGTATTAGAGTTTCTTAGAGTAGGGACCACGTTTGATATCTTCTAGAATATTCACATACTATATCTTTAATATGGCGTATTGAGTTCTTCTAGATATGACATATTGAGCTTCATTCCTTTGTGGTCTTTGGGGAGTGCAGGCACGAATACGCCGTATCTTCCTTAATGGATACGACATATTGGTCTCCAGAATCGTAATCTTCAAAATATCTTCATCTAAGCTCCAAAATGCGCGCCTTTTGCTATCTTTCACCGAGTACTCTATAATTACTACAATTCTCAAATATAAACGATTAAGTAACAATTCTTTGCAATAACTATACAAAATGGGTCAATAACATGGGATAAATGATGCTATAAAATAGATGTTATTTGATGTCATCGGTGATCCTTTTGTCTCTCAAGACATTAATATCCTTGAATCAATCAGTGAACCTGAACCCTCATCAACAAACATTTCACCATCAGCAGAAGTTTTAATCAATCCTCCTATTCCTCAAGACATATAGTCCAGAGAAAAATACATTGACCTGGTTAACATTCTAGGTGAACCTCAAGCTGGTGTGACCACAAGAAGCAGAATCAGAGAATTTAAAGTTGCATCAGCCCATGAATGCTTATATGTCTAATTTATCTTAGAGATTGAACCAAAGAAGTTGATTGAAGCTCTTGAAGAAGAAGGCTAGATCATTTCAATGCAAGGAGAGCTAAATCAATTTTAAAGAAACAAGGTCTGGACACTGGTCCTGTGGTTTATGATAAAACCATCATTGGGACCAAATGGATTTTTAGAAACAAGATGTATGAGAATGGTGTTGTTATCAAGAACAAAGCAAGGCTGGTTGCTCAAGGGTTCAGATAAGAGGAAGGGATTGACTATGATGAAACCTTTGCACCTGTTGCAATACTTGAAGCCATTAGGATTTTTCTTACATATGATGCCTCTATGGGTTTCATGGTATATCAGATGGATGTGAAAAGTGCATTTTTGAATGGGAAAATCTCATAGGAAGTATAAGTTTAACAACCACTTGGGTTTGAGAGCAGTGGATTTCCCAACTGTGTATGCAATCTGGATAAAGCTCTCTATGGCCTGAAACTAGCTCCTATAGCATGGTATGAGACATTGACTACATTTCTCATTCAACATAAGTTTTTCATAGGTACCATTGACAACACTCTTTATTCTTATAAAACTAACAGTGATGTCATAATTGTTTAGATATATGTGGATGGTATCATTTTTGGGTCAACTAGTGATAAGTTGAGTAAACAATTTGCTAAGCTAATGACCAAAAGTATGAAATGAGTATGATAGGTGAACTAACTTATTTTTTAGGTTTTCAGATAAAACAAGATTTCAAAGGAATCTCTATCTGTCAAGAAAAATATGTTAAAGATTTACTCAAAAAGTATAATCTAGCTGATAGTGCCTCAGTGAAATGCCTCATGCTTCCCCCAAATAATTTGGGCCCTAATGAATCAGGGGTCTCTGTTAATGAGACTTTGTTCAGAGTTATGATTGGGTCACTGATGTATCTAACAACTAGCATACCTAATATCTGATTCTCCATATGTCTTCATGCTAGGTACCAAGCTAACCCTAAGGAATCCCACCTTGTAGTTGTAAAAAGAATTTTTAGTTATATCAAAGGAACTCTAAATCTAGGTCTTGGTTATCCAAAAGGACCAGGCTTTGACCTGAAAGCATATTCAGACTCAAACTACGCTAGATGCAACCTAGATAGGAACGGTACCTTAGGTGGTTGTCAAATACTTAGTGGAAAGTTAGTTAGTTGGAGTGCAAAGAAGCAAAGCTTGGTGGCCATGTCATCAGCTAAAGCTGAGTATGTTGTTCCTACTGGATGTTGTGCTCACGTCCTCTAGATTAAAAGTCAACTGACTGACTACAATGTTCTCTATAATAAGGTGCCCATCTTTTGTGATAATACAAGTGTCATTGCCATTTCAAACAATCCAGTATTGCATTCTAGGATAAAACATATTGACATAAGTAATCACTTCATCAGGGATCACCCACTGATACGCAACTAGCTGATATTTTTACAAAACCTCTAGCTGAGCCTAGCTTTACTAGATTGGTCACTGAGTTGGGTATGCTTAATATCGAAAAAGAAATCCCTGATAAGTAAAAGGCTTTAAGTATCATCTGACTTGAATATTAAATGTTTTAAGGTAACTAAATAGTTACATTTAAGTTGAAAGACAAACATTCTCTAATATTTAATTTGGATTTTTTGAAAAACGCTACCGACTTTCTTGAAAAATGGGGGATTTTACAGTGCACGAAAGGGCAAAGGAACCACATTTTGGGACAGTTTTACCACTACGCATTTAATGCAGAACTCAAACAGGTTTTATTTTTAAAATATAAAACATTTTTGTGCTATAAACTATTCACTCTTTTCACACAAACATCACTTTTCCAAAATCAAAACCTTAAAACACCATTTTCATCATCTCTCCCAAAATCATTTTCATCAAACGAAGTAAATCTTTCAATTTTAAACAACAATAGCTCCAGAATCACATTGACAACAACAACTGGTATGTGCTATTTTACACATACCTTTTTTTCATGAAAATGAACTCAAAAAGACCAAAGACATAGAAAAATGCTATGTATATACTTGTTTTTGTGATTGTGTATGTGCAGGGATCGTATATCAAGAAACGGACAAAATAAAGACAAACACGAACAAAGCCGAGTACGAGGATGGAAAGAGGACAAAAAACTAAGGCCGAAGGCATACCCTTACTTTACGGACCAACCCGGGCCTAAAATTTGGTATGTGCTATTTTACACATACCTTTTTCCATGAAAAACGAACTCAAAAAGACTAAAAACATAGAAAAATGCAATGTATATACTTGTTTTGTGATTGTGTATGTGCAGGTACCGGATATCAAGAAATGGACAAAATAAAGACAAACACGGACAAAGCCGAGCACGAGGATGGAAAGAGGATGAAAAACCGAGGCTGAAGGCATACCCTTACTCTACGGACTAACCCGGGCCCATTTTATTGGGCCGGGTCAGCCCAGTTCCTAATCTAAATAAGCCATAAACCCTAAATCCCTTAAAAAGCCCAAATTCAGTTATAAAAGAACCCACAAATCACGAAAGCCTAATCCATAAGCCCCGAGCCCAATTTCCCTTTTATAAACCCAAGTCAAACCCCCTAAACTGGGTCAACGGCCTAAATTATATAATCAAAACACTGTTTGTCTTTCCCCTCCAAATTTCACCGTATCTACACACAGGATAAATTCTCATTCACCCTCATACTCCGTCCTTTTAGAAGCTCAGACTAACACCTCTGACATACTACTTATGCCACGCTGGCGATCCTCAAGCCTTTCATTGGCTGATGCATATGGCACAAGATCCAACGGTCAAGATTTGAAGAGTAGAAGCGGTTATGAGTGGATGGCTGTGATTAAAGGATGGGGGAGCGTTTGGAAGGGATAGAATGTTTATCCTAACACTATAAATAGAGAGCTCTCCTCAACACGCAGAGGCATCTTGGAGTAGGGTAGCTTAGATTAGCTTATTTACCAGCTTATTTTATGTTTTCATTGTAATTTCAGTTTTAAAAGTATTATAACTTAGTTTGTTTTATAAAATTAATGTTTTCATTTCAATTCATGTTATTTACCTTAAAGTTTACTCTTATGCCTTAAATTTGTTTCCAAGTGATTAAATAAGCTGCTAATAAGCTCGTATCAGTCTCAAATACTTATATAATGTTCACATAAGCTTGTTTAAGCTGTTTGATCATCTGCTTTAGTGAATTATCCTTTTACTTATAAGAAAATGAGATTTAAGCTTTTGGAACATAAGCTAGCCATGGATGCGCTTATGGGAATTTTAGAATGCTTATTGAAATAGCTGGGTAGCTTAGAGCTATATAGGGTTATATTACCCCTGTTTTGAGCAAGGGGTTGAGGCACACACTCCTTTAACCATTTTTAGCTTCATATCTTGTTTAAGCTTATCATACCTCTTAAATCTCCTTATTGTTATTCTAGTGCTTAATAACTGTTTAGATCAGCTTATATCAGCTTGATTTTGTCTTTAGATGTTACTAAATGCTTATTTGTAGTTTTAATTTCATTGGTTAAAGTTTTCATATAAATCTGCCTAAAAATCCAAAAAAAATATGCTAACTAGTCTAGCTTATTGATTAAGTGCTTAATCATAGTTGTTAGTTGCATAAAAATTGCTTAATATACTGAGATTTTAATCTGTTTAAGCTTCTATAAGCTTTACTACATCTGTTTCAAGCTTAATATGAATTTTGAATTCTTTAAGGGGTGTTTGGCACAAGCAGTTTTGACTTGTGTTGAAACTGCTTGTTAGCCTTTTTGTCTTAAAAGCAAATTTGAATAGCTCAATTTAAGCCTAGAAATCAGTTTGTAAAAGTTTCTAAGGTTTAAATAATTGATTTAAGGTTTGAGCTAAGCTTAGTTTAGATCTGAGGTGATTTAGTCTTGAATACTAGCTAGTTTGATTTAACTTTGATTTAGAGCCAATTAGTGTCATATGTATGATTATTTTTGGTTATCAATGAAGTAGAAATGGTCTAGACTAAGTAGGAATTGGTGCATTTTAGTTTGTGTCATAATCTGTCAAGTTTTAAGTCCCAGTTTTCAGAATGATCAAAGTCAGTTTTAGATCTTAAATCTAGGATAGCTTAAGTTTGAATTAAAGTCTAAATTTAAATAGCATTAGTAGTTTTTAGTATAGATTTCATCTGCTTAAGCTTATTTTCCATTTTAATCTAAGTTTGGTAGCTTAAAAATAGGGCTTAATTTGGTCTTTTCAAACTCTAAAAATCCAAAAACATAGTATAACTTAATCTGTCATTTTTTGCATCTCTTATCTAGCTTAATATTAACCAAAATGTTTAAGTTTTGCTTATTTTAAATCTTTGTAGTATAGGCTTAATCAGTTTTAAGGTTTTAGGAAATAGCTTATTGGATAGGTAGCTTAAAAATTAGTTTAAAGGTACTCTATTAGGCTGTTTGGTTATCAGTGTTAGTTAAATGCCTATTTGAGATTCTGTGCTTTCTAGCTTATTAAGTGCTTAATTCTAGCTTGGATTTGCTTATTCGGATAAGTTTCATCTACCTGCAGCTTAATTTACTTGGCTTTGGGATATTTTAGCTTATTTGTAATTTTAGTTAAGTTTGGGTGCTAAAATACTTTTAAAGTTTTGAAAAATAAAATGTTTTCCAAAAAGGAAGTCATGGGGGTCGAACCCATGACCTTCTCCTTTTCATACCAAAGCCTCAACACAACACACAAACACCATATGCGCCCTTGGGTCTTTTCTGTAAGATCTTAGGGCCATTTGGTTTATAAGGTGTTTTCCCTTTAAGCCTTTCAGCCGTTGTGGGCTTATTTCTAGCTTATTCAAATAAGCTGGTGACGTTGTTTTATATTTCTTAGGTTTTAAATAGTTTAAAGTTATTTTCTGAATTTTTCCAGATTTTTTATAATTAGTTTACTATTTTTAATGAATTATTTTGATTAAATTTGTTTTTAATTCATAATAAATAAAATAAAAACCAAAAAAATAAAATTCTTTTTCTGAAAATTTTATTTTGTCATTTAGGATTTATAAAAATTAGATTTGAAGTTGTAGGGTTTAAATTTGGTTTAGTTGCTTAAATGTCGCGTTTTTAATTCCCGTTTACGTTTTTATGCTTACGTGTTTAATTGTCGTTACTTGCTTACTTGTTTTCGTGCATTTACTTACATTTAGTAGGATTTAGAAAACCAAATCAAAAATCTTTTAAACCATTCGAAACGCGCGATCACGAACTAAACCGATTTTCTATTCACGCTTCGCCGAGGAAAAACGACCTGGGAGTTTTAGAAATTTCTTTGGTCAAAAGTAATCTTCTAGAATCCTCGCGGAATACTTACTATACTATTATTGACTAATCCTTATACTATATGTTACGTATACGTATTTGGACGGGATCAATTTTTGGCGCCGTTGCCGGGGAGGTGTGTTACGACTATCATATTTCGTTCGAAGATTAGTGTTTGAAGACCCTTCCTCATGAAGTTATCGCTTTTAATTATGAATATTTTCTTCTTATTATAAAACCATAAAAATCCAAAAATATTTTACTTTCTTATTATTTTCTTTTCTTATGTATTATTTGAAAAAGCTATAAATATTCTTCTCTATCCCCTTATTTGTTTAATTCTTATTCTCTTTACCTTCTTATCCGATAATTCTTCGACATGTCTTGGTTTTCAAGATGCTCGTGGTGTGGAGGTCCGTTTAACGGTGGAAATTGTCGGCATTGTACAAATGTGAGTTTTGAAGACGAATTTGTCAATAATCCCGAGCCTATTTTAAATGACGAAACACCAGATTTTTCCAACCCACCTTCACAACCCCAAACATCTTCGTTAGACCAATGGCATTGTTTTCATTGTAAAGATTCGTTAGAAAGAGGTGAACATTGTAAACGATGTTCTTGCAAGTGGTGTGGATCAGGTCTTAATGAAGGATTTTGCTTCATTTGCGCTTCAAGTAATGAAAATTCATCTAATAATGATCTTAATTCAAACTCTTTCAATGATCCTCCAAACTATTTCACCTACCCTCCACAACCTCAGTACGAGACATACTTGTGCGAGTTATGCGGAAACAATTCTCATTATGGTTATGATTGTCCACCACAATTCCTGTTTGTCTATGAGCAAGAACCGTGTTACAATCAAAACTATGATGATAATTATTATTCACATAATTCATCGAGTTTTCTTTGTTGTAATTATGGGGGTCCTCATGAAAGTTTTCAATGTCAACCGATGAATCAAAACCACTTTGAGCATAATTCTAACTATTCCGGTTTTGATCAAACCCCGCAATTTTCCGTTACTCATCAGCTTCCTCGGAGATCGAATAAGGATATGTTGCTAGATATGGCAAGGCTAATTAAAAATAATCGAACCCTTTTTAATAGCAATATTTTTCCTCATGAAGAAATGAGTATAAGAGTATTGTTGGCTAAGGAAAGAATTCTCAAATTAATTCAAGTTTGGGACGAAAAGCAAATTAAAACATGGAGTTTGCCGGAATTTCTACTTCAACTTTCTAATGATTCGCAAACTATTAATGAAATTTTGAAACAACGTGAAGAAAAACGTATTGAACGTGAGCAAGCAGCTAATCTGGCAGAGCAGGAGGAGCAGGCAGCTCAAAGTTTTACTCCATATTGGAATTTTCCTATGATTAACAATGATGATGAGGAGTATACTAATCAAAATAGGGAATATTTAGAGAATTCGTCTAAAGCAATCGCACCTGTCTTACCAATTGAGGAACCCGATAACTCTCTAAGTATGGGGGATGAAGTATGGGGGATGAGCATCTTAGCACTATTCTAGAAACGGAATCGGACGAAGTAATAAAGTCTAGTGTTGGAGACCTTATCCCAATCCCAAGTGAGTCCAAGGGTATTTCTGACGATAGTTGTGATGTGGTGTTTTGTGATAATGATCACTTTGATGCCGAATTTGGACTTATTGACTCTTTGCTTAGTCGAGATATTTCGATCACATCTCCTAAGATTGATTTTCTTCCTGAGGAGTTCGCTGGTGAACTAGATCTTATTGATCCAATTCTACCGGGAATTGATGAAGACGATTTTGATGAAGAAGAAGGAGCGATTGATATTGATATTCTTCAAATCGAGGACAAAATTCTTTGTGAGAAATTATTAAATGTCAATCTTCTTATTGATAAGATCGAAGCATTAAATCTTACTCCTTTTATTCCTTTTGTGCTCGAATATCCCTCCTCTTCTTCTATTCTCATTGTGGATAATGACTTTCTTATAGAGGAGGTTGATACATTTCTTATTTCAGAAGACTCGATACCACCGGGTATTGAGAGTGATTTTAACTCGGAAGGGGATATTATTTTTCTTGACGACTTACTTAACGATGATCTTATTCCCGAGTATGAGCGTTTTCCTTCACATTTGTCATTTAGACTTTTCTCCTATTTCTTACCTACCCTGAGTATTCTTCTCTTCCTCTCTCCTCCGGGAGTGAGGATATCGTTTTTGACCCCGGCATTTCCGCTTTTCATTTTTCTTCTCTTAAGCCAGTGGCATTTAAATGTCCGATGGAAGTTTGCTATTTCACTTGTTTCGTCCCTAATATCACAATGATATCAGGAGAGTCAAGCTAGAGACTCGCACAAAAACAAGCGCTTCGTGGGTGGAAACCCATACTTATCCTTAGTAGTATATTAATATTTATTAATAAGTGTGATGTGAGGAGGCTCGTATCTTCTTTTCTCGTGTTTCGTGGTTTGTGATGTTTGTCCAGGATTGCCCGGATTTTGAAGACTTTCGTGCTCGATGTTTTGTCCATCGTTCACTCGATCTTCAATCCTTAGCATGCTTATATTAGGAATCCGATATCCTAAATCTTATCGACTAATGGTTATCTATTAGCATACTTAATAAACGGCTTTAGATTTACGTAGAGACCCCTTTATATCAAGATTATGCATTGAAATTAGTATGGGGGAATCTCACATTGAGGACAATGTGTAGTTTTAGTATGGGGGAATCTATCGATTTGATTATACCTGCGTCTGTTGTTCTCACGTAACTTGTTTTTCCACCAAAAATATGTGATTTATGTGAAAATAGCAAAATTTAAAAAAAATTGTGCATGATAAAGTGAAAAAAAAGTGATTAATGTTGGAATAAAGTGATAAAATAAGTGTTGTGACACAAATAAAGGTGAGAACAAGAAATAAATTTTGATCCGCCTGGTTTTATACCTTAGCTTTTTCCTTAACATATTTAAATCAAGCTTGTTGCTAGTCTTATGTACCCTTATCCATTATGCCAAACTTGATTTATTAGAATTAAGATTGTTGCCAGTCTATGTGACTTGTTAAAGTGCCGATCTTAATTCGCTAGGCTAAGCATTCGCAAGTCTCTTTCTTAGAGATTTTAAATTGCGAAGAACGAGAAATGATAGAGTCGAGTATAAGTCATGATATTAAGCGTGGAATAGTTGGTTTTCTTTAGAGCTTATAAGTATTAATTGTGGCTTTTTCTCCCATTAGCTTGTTTCACTTGTATATTAATAATGTTTAATAAATAAGGTTGTCCGGTTCAACTTAATCTTTAGTGAATTCCCACTAACTTGGAAGACGATGCCAATAAAATAGGTACACATCGGGATTCGGAATTTGGCATACTATATATATCATATGAATAATTGCTTTACTTACACCTTAAAGAGCCTTAGGGTATATGGTGTAAGTAGAGTTAATCATGAGATTACTTATGCCTTAAAGAGCCTAAGGGTATATGGCGTAAGTGATTAAATTGTTCATACCTTAAAGAGCCTTAGGGTATATGGTGTGAATGATTGAATCATGTTTAATAAATGATTTGTTTGTACCTTAAAGAGCCTTAGGGTATATGGTACAAATTAAATCTAACTTGATTTATGTCTTAAAGAGCCTTAGGGTATATGACATGAATTAAGTCAAGTAGCCTAATAAAAGCCAAATTTCAGTCACCCCGATGTGGACCTTATCGGTTTTCAAGGATAGGGGAAGAAGCTAATTTTTATCTTCAACCATCCCACTTTATTTTTGAATTTAATAAATATCGAAATAAGTCTTAAAGAGCCTTTGGGTATATGACAAAAAATAAAATCTTGAGATACAAAATTAGGAATAAGGGAGAAAAAGTAATACACGATTAGTATTTATGAGTAGTGTTAGTATCATGACTTGTATTTGACAATGATCTTGTTTTTAAGCTTAGTATGGAAAAGTGAAGGTTGGGGACGATGAATTTATTTTGCTTGTTCCATGATCCTAAGTATTATCCAAAATAATGAAAGAACAATGTTATGAAGTGTTGAGATATGGAAAGTTAGGAAAAAGCATAAAAATGGTAAAATGTTGAAAATGGAAATGCGGGGCTTTTCAAAGCTAATGTTTCTTTAATCCTTTAAAATGAATACTTAGCTACTTTTTGAGGTAATTAATCAAGGGGGATTAAGATTCTTATTTCTCTAAAGTGTTATTTATAATATTGCATGAGGACAAGGCAATACCTTAGTATGGGAGAATTTGGTATGTCCTATTTTACACATACATTTTTCCATGAAAAACGAACTCAAAAAGACCAAAAACATAGAAAAATGCAATGTATATACTTGTTTTTGTGATTGTGTATGTGCAGGTATCGGATATCAAGAAATGGACAAAATAAAGACAAACACAGACAAAGCCTAGCACGAGGATAGAAAAAGGATGAAAAACCAAGGCCGAAGGCGTACCCTTACTCTACGGACCAACTAGGGCCCATTTTATTGGGCTGGGTCAGCCCAACTCCTAATCTAAATAAGCCATAAACCCTAAATCCCATAAAAAGCCCAAATTCAGTTATAAAAGAACCCACAAATCACAAAAGCCCAATCCATAAGCCCGAGCCCAATTTCCCTTTTATAAACGCAAGTCAAACCCCCTAAACCGGGTCAACGCCCTAAATTATATAATCAAAACACAGTTTGTCTTTCCCCCCCCCCCCCCAAAAAAAAATTTCACCGTATCTACACACAGGGTAAATTCTC
The DNA here is from genome assembly GCA_026074375.1 of Tanacetum coccineum. NCBI lineage: Eukaryota > Viridiplantae > Streptophyta > Magnoliopsida > Asterales > Asteraceae > Tanacetum > Tanacetum coccineum. The sequence goes on along the minus strand of BQNB010020405.1, from coordinate 12,518 downwards.
ATTCACCCTCACACTCTGTCCTTCTAGAAGCTCAGACTGACACCTCTGACACACTACTTATGCCACGCTGGCGATACTCAAGCCTTTCATTGGCTGATGCACGTGGCACAAGATCTAACGGTCAAGATTTGAAGAGTAGAAGTGGTTATGAGTGGATGGCTGTAATTAAAGGATGAGGGAGCATTTGGAAGGGATAGAATGTTCATCTTAACACTATAAATAAAGAGCTCTCCTTAACACACAGAGGCATCTAGGAGTAGGGTAGCTTAAATTAGCTTATTTACCAGCTTATTTTATGTTTTCATTGTAATTTCAGTTTTAAAAGTATTGTAACTTAGTTTGTTTTATAAAATTAAAGTTTTCATTTCAATTCATGTTATTTACCTTAAAATTTACTCTTATGCCTTAAATTTGTTTCCAAGTGATTATTAAATTTGTTTCCAAGTGATTACATAAGCTGCTAATAAGCTCGTATCAGTCTCAAATACTTATATAATGTTCACATAAGCTTGTTTAAGCTGTTTGATCATCTGCTTTAGTGAATTATCCTTTTACTTATAAGAAACTAAGATTTAAGCTTTTGGAAGATAAGCTAGCCATGGATGAGCTTATGGGAATTTTAGAATGCTTATTGAAATAGCTAGGTAGGTTAGAGCTAAATAGGGTTATATTACCCTTGTTTTGAGCAAGGGGTTGAGGTACATACTCCTTTAACCATTTTTAGCTTCATATCTTGTTTAAGCTTATCATACCTCTTAAATCTGCTTATTGTTATTCTAGTGCTTAATAACTGTTTAGATCTGCTTATATCAGCTTAATTTTGTCTTTAGATGTTACTAAATGCTTATTTGTAGTTTTAATTTTATTGGTTGAAGTTTTCATATAAATCTGCCTAAAAATCCAAAAAATATATTCTAACTAGTCTAGCTTATTGATTAAGTGTTTAATCTTAGTTTTTAGTTGCTTAAAAAGTGCTTAATATACTGAGATTTTAATATGTTTAAGCTTCTATAAGCTTTACTACATCTATTTCAAGCTTAATATGAATTTTGAATTCTTTAAGGGGTGTTTGGCACAAGCAGTTTTGACTTGTGTTGAAACTGCTTGTTAGCCTTTTGGCCTTAAAAGCAAATTTGAATAACTCAATTTAAGCCTAGAAATCTGTTTGTAAAAGTTTCTAAGGTTTAAATAATTGATTTAAGGTTTGAGCTAAGCTTAGTTTAGATCTAAGGTAATTTAGTCTTGAATACTAGCTAGTTTGATTTAACTTTGATTTAGAGCCAATTAGTGTCATATGCATGATTGTTTTTGGTTATCAATGAAGTAGAAATGGTCTAGACTAAGTAGGAATTGGTGCATTTTAGTTTGTGTCATAATCTGTCAAGTTCTAAGTCCCAGTTTTCAAAATGATCAAAGTCAGTTTTAGATCTTAATTCTAGGATAGCTTAAGTTTGAATTAAAGTCTAAATTTAAATAGCATTAGTAGTTTTTAGTATAGATTTCATCTGTTTAAGCTTATTTTCCATTTTAATCTAAGTTTGGTAGCTTAAAAATAGGGCTTAATTTGGTCTTTTCAAACTCTAAAAATCCAAAAACATAGCATAACTTAATCTGTCATTTTCTGCATCTCATATCTAGCTTAATATTAATCTAAATTGTTTAAGTTTTTCTTATTTTAGATCTTTGTAGTATAGGCTTAATCAGTTTTAAGGTTTTAGGAAATAGCTTATTGGATAGGTAGCTTAAAAATTAGCTTAAAGGTACTCTATTAGGCTGTTTGGTTATCTGTGTTAGTTAAATGCCTATTTGAGATTCTGTGCTTTCTAGCTTATTAAGTGCTTAATTCTAGCTTGGATTTGCTTATTAGGATAAGTTTCATGTACCTGCAGCTTAATTTACTTGGCTTTGGGCTGTTTCAGCTTATTTGCAATTTAGTTAAGTTTGGGTGCTAAAATACTTTTAAATGAATCTGTCATTTTAATTAGCTGATTCCCAGCTTATTAGTGGTTTTTAGAAAAAAGTTTTTTTTTGTTAAAAGTGCTTATTTAGGCCTGTTCTTTAAGTTTTTCCAAAAAGTTTTGAAAAATAAAATATTTTCCAAAAAGGAAGCCATGGGGGTCGAACCCATTACCTTCCCCTTTTCATACCAAAGCCTCAACACAACACACAAACACCATCTGCGCCCTTGGGTCTTTTCTGTAAGACCTTAGGGCCATTTGGTTTATAAGGTGTTTTCCCTTTAAGCCTTTCAGCCCTTGTGGGCTTATTTCCAGCTTATTCAAATAAGCTGGTGACTCAGTTAAAATTTTCTTAGGTTTTAAATAGTTTAAAGTTATTTCATGAATTTTTCCAGATTTTTTTTAAATAGTTTACTATTTTTAATGAATTATTTAGATTAAATTTGTTTTTAATTCATAATAAATAAAATAAAAACCAAAAAAATAAAATTCTTTTTTTGAAAATTTTATTTTGTCATTTAGGATTTATAAAATTAGATTTGAAGTTGTAGGGTTTAAATTTGCTTTAGTTGCTTAAATGTCGCGTTTTTAATTCTCGTTTACGTTTCTATGCTTACGTGTTTAATTGTCGTTACTTGCTTACTTGTTTTCGAACATTTACTTACATTTAGTAGGATTTAGAAAACCAAATCAAAAATCTTTTAAAGCATTCGAAACGCGCGATCACGAACTAAACCGATTTTCTATTCACGCTTCGCCAAGGAAAAACGACCCGGGAGTTTCAGAAATTGATTTGGTCAAAAGTAATCTTCTAGAATCCTCGCGGAATACTTACTATACTATTATTGACTAATCCTTATACTATATGTTACGTATACGTATTTGGACGGGATCAAAAACCAAAATAACTCACACCTGCATCAAAGGTCAATTTTGAGTGTGGGGATGGTATCATTGCTTTCAACAATGGAATTGCAATGTTGGAATAAAAAATCCTTTTATATTAACCCATGCTTCAGTTTTTATCAAACTGTTATATCTTTACTGCTTTAACCAAACAACCTTTAGCATATTACTTGATAACCTCAAATATTTAATACTTTTTATGGCAAAATACCCCCTAAAATACCTGCAAATGCTTCACTAACAATTGAAAACGAGATATTTTCTGTTATTTTATAGTTTTGAGGTGAAATACAGGAAGCTGACAAGAAACAAAGGAAAAAAGACTTGAAGTGTAAATTCTAAAGAATGTTACGGCGTAAGACTAAAAATGGTTACTCCGTAATATAAATTAAGCAAGTATGAAGATTAAGGAAGACTTTACGGTGTAACACCATAACTAGTTAAGCCGTAACCCTATATTTGGAAGGAAATCTTGTCAAAGTTATCGTTACGGCATAACACCTTATCTGGTTACGCCGTAACCATGAAGATCCACAAATATGGAATGAAGATAACGTACATATGGAAGTTATATGAAGGTTACGGCGTAACATCATATCTGGTTACGCCATAACAGCTGCTTATTATGGAATGCCGTGTAAGTTGGTTACACCGTAACACCTTTATTGGTTACGCCGTAACAAGTACGATATCTATAAATAAAGGCCTCATTCAATCTATTCGGACAACACTTCCTCCACAACCAATTGGAGAGGCGACAAAGGCTTCCAACCTTCGAAGAATTCCACTTGGAGTCCAAGGGAGATCACACTTTACTTACTTTTTGTATTTAATAGTTCAAAAGATGAATCTTGTAAGAATTATCAGTTTTCAATATATGATTTCTTCTATCTCTTACTGTGTTTTCGTTACCATGAGTGGCTAAGCACTTAAGGTGCTGGCCTAGTTATGAATTTACTTTTGTTATGATTGTTTCCTGTTAAATTATGGTTTCATTAGATATTCCTTGACTATCGTGTAACCTTGGGTTTTGGTAGTACGGGGTGGTTTAGACCTAGCTTGCCCCATTAATAGATTACCTTGTCATGATAGGATCCAATGGGTACTAGGGAGGATCACTAACTCTTTACCTGGTGTAGGAACTGACCGGTCACCGCACATATCACTCAATACTTAAAAAGCACAGAAACTCTTTTAGAAGGAGTTAATAATCTTAATAGGTTATTGGATATGTTTTGGGAATAGTTGGGATTAATCACTACAACCTGGATAACCTACCTCCCAGATGATTTGGGACTGATTCGGAATCGCAGGAAGTATAAGATAGACTGTATATGCATATTCAAGTCTATCGACCTTGGAAACCAGTAATGAAACCATAGTTTAACATTGCACAGGAAATTGTCTTCATAACAATAGTAATGAAGTAACTAGGTTAGCATGTTTTTTGTCTTGATATCTCTTATCCATTTAATTTCAGTTATTTATTTTATTGTTTTTCTATTTCTTTCAATTAAAATCAAAAACCATTTTTAAACATGACATTTTAAATTAAAACTAATTACACCTTAGCTCTTGGGACAACCTCGGATTTACCATTATATACTATCAACGATCGGGTTCTCTGTCCGTTAGTGCGTCGTTAGATTGGTCGAGTTTTATAAATTTAAAAATTGATAAAAATATATTTTAAAATAAAATATGCATCAAGTTTTTGGCGCCGCTGTCGGGGAGCTAAAAATTAGTGGTAATTTGAATTTTTACTATTATGTCTTTTCTAACTTTTATTTATTCTCTAGGAAACATCATAAATGAGGTTGACATTGAAGATCTCACCATTGAACAATATCTTAGGCTCACATAAGAAAATCAGACACCAAAAAAGATTGAAGATATGACTATCGCATAGTACGTGGAATACGAGAAGAAGATGAATGAGAACCAAATCAGCAATATTAAATCATACCTTCCTACCTATTTCAGCAAAAGTACAACAACCCATGACCCAATCCGAGAATTTTCTCACTACTTTGGTCCTAACCAACCAGACGCCAAGTCCAATTGTGATTCGGAAGATATAGAGGTAGAGGTTGAATACATGACCGACGATGAAGTAGTCATGAGTAAGCAAGAAGAAAGTAAATGATGTCCCAATCGTAGGATACCTCTCGTTGGATCCTACTTTAATAGATCGAATTCCTTAAGCTTGTTTAAGGTTTAGTTATATTAGATCAATCTAACACAACTATAGTAGAAACTTTGTTAAGTGTATTAAAGATTATGCGGAATCTAATCTTTAATATTACAAGAATTCTTAATGAAACAGTAACACAAGATCACAATTCAACAAACAATAAAAGCTCCAATATTATTAAGAATAATATGAATACTATCCTAGTATTAGGGTTACAAAACCTTGAAGCTATGAATAACACTTATCAAATCGTAAACAATACACTAAACTCTATATCCTAGGACCTCGTTTTATACACTAAGGAGTCCTAGTCGATTTACAATATATTCCTAAGACTTAGAATATTCTTTATGATCTATTCTATAAATAACTAATACTTATCATGTAAGTAATCTTGATCTCTAAACAATCTTTATCCTTTCTTCTGTCTTTATCCTTTCTCTGATAGTAGAAACTCTTTTAGCAGTCTTAATCTTTGAGCAGTAGTAAGTTATACACCAGCAGCATTAACTGAGCACAAGGAGTAGTAACTACTTAGAATATTTTCTTTAATCTTCACCAGCAGTACTAACTTTACACTAGCAATACTAACTTTATACTAGCAGTACTAATATATACTAATAGTAGTAATTGTGAACTAGCAGTACTAACTTTATACTAGCAGCACTAACTACTTAGCATATTTTTCATTAAAGTTAATGAACAACACTAACTTTAGCTTAGCAGTAGTAACACAATCCTGAGCAGCAGTAACTCTAAGATTATCAAGAAGTTTTTTAATCCTAACAATCCTCCCTTAAACTTGATATTCTTCTTCAAAATCTCAAGTTTCTTCATTGAAAGCTTCATTATTCACCAGGAGGATGCTTCCAAACACTTCATTGATTCTTAAGTTGTTTTGTGAGATGTTTAAGAAGCTGATATGCCATTTCATTTAAATAATCAACCTGAAGCTTCTTGTTCATCATATATGTAATTGTAGATGGTTTAAGGAGATATCTCTTCTCTACCAACATATGAATGTACACATGTTGCATCCTCAATGAATGAACTCCACAGGAATCATATAACTTCCAATCTAACACATTGTAATCATCTTGATTCTTCCATACTTGATCTTCAACATGTGGTTTAAACATTGTCTTCAAATCTCCATATAAAATCAAATCTAAGTCTTCCACTAGTCTTGTTGATCCATATTTAGCTTTTACCAGCTTGTACAAATCTTCCAAGTCTTCCCTGCTAAAACTTTTAAGCATTTGACTAAATACTCTGTACATTTGTAACTTTCCATCAACTCTTATTATATGATAATAGCTTTTCTTTCCTTCTTTGTGGATCTTCCAGTCAACAATAGTTGGAGGCTTAGTATCTAAAGGTACAACATCAATTGCTACCTCTTCTTTATTTGGAATGACTTCTATTATACTTTGAAGCTCTGTTGCTTATTTATCCTCATCCACCTTCTGCTTCTTAATACTTTCTTGTTCCAACTCTTCTCCTGCTCTCTTAGAACTACCTTCCATCACTTTCGCTTCAGCTTTCTTTAAATTCTCTTCCAGCTCCATTTCTGCCTTCTTAGAACTCTCTTCCACTAACTCAGTTCTGTAGTCAACAAAGGTATTCACCTTTTTCATTGCTTTTTCAAACAATTCTTGAATATTGGCAAAGGAGTTGTTCTTCAAACTTTTGGGCTTCTATCCTTCCATGTTTTTCAGATACATACACATGATATTCCTTTGTTGGTGGTCTGTTCCTCTTCTCTTATGCTCTTTTAGCTGCAAAATGTTTTCTTCTTTGCTCTAAGAATTGTACAAATAATCTTGCTTTTTCTTCATCAGTCAATTCTTCTTGCTCTAGAGCTTGCAGTCTTTGAGCCAACTGATAATTAGCTTAAACTTTAGCCTGAACATCATCATAAGCTACGTTGGCTTCTTCAATTTTTTGAGCTTTTTCTCTAGCAAGCCTTTCTTCTTCTTCTTCTTCAGCTTGTAGCTTGAAGGCAAGTTCTTCATCAAGCCTCATTTGTTCAAGCCTATTCATAGGCTTCAATTGTTCCACCACAGGCTCTTCAATCATAATCCCTTTGTCTTTGTCCTGTGGAGGTTTTAGTATAGGTATTATTGTTGTAGGTGTTGTTGTAGTTGTACCATGCTCTGGTTCTTGTATCATAATCTTATCAGCCTTGGGTTTTGCACTCTTCAACTCTGCTAGTGCTTGAGCCAAAGTAATTTCAACATCAGTTATTGTTGCAGTACTAACTGGAATTGTACTGGCAGCATTAATCACAACAACTACTTCCTCAACAACATTTCCACTTTTCTCTGCAACAAATACTTCCTCAACAACATTTCTCTTCTCACCAGCTTTAACAGCAACCTCACTTTCAACAACCACCTCATCACCAATTAAGTCATGTACTCCAAACAAATCTGTATCAGCATCAAAATGAGTACTAACCAAGGTAATTCCTGCATCAGCATCAATATCAGCTATCCTCCGCTATTTGGGTGCATCCTCACCTAAATCTTTTTCATCTCCAGAGGATTCTACCCTAGCACTCAAACCAACTTTATAAAGTCTTTTCAGCTTATGAGTTCTTGATCTATCCTTTTTTTCAAGCTTCTTGACCCTCCTTTTCAAACTTGCAATCTCATTAGCTTGAGTGGTCTTTGTAGTCTCCAAATCAAGAACCCTTTATTGTAAATTGGTACATAGTTCCATCAATTCATTAAGTTTTAGACTATCCTCACCACTTTGAAGTGTGTTACCTCTTGCGAGCAGTAGATCATTAGAAATTTTAGATACATTCTCAAACCTAGTTTGAGCAATTGTATCCCCCATGGTTTCTTGTCGCCTGGGACCACTACCTAAACTAGTTCTTGAGGAACTTGGTTCATTAAGTGTTGCCTTGGATTGGGTCTTATCTATGTTACCACTATCCTGATATGCTTCTAAGCTAGAAGCAGTAGTGGCAGCCCTCACCAAACATGTCATCTAACTCCTTATAGACAGCCTCATCTGCAACATTATCACTAGGAACACTAGACTGAGGTACATGAGTGTCCTTATTCTTAGGCCTCCTAGGTTTTTGAGTCTTTTGAGGTTGAGGAGATGGTTGAATAAAAGTGGGTGTGTGATGGGGATTAGTGGGAATTGCTGAACCTTCACCCATTTCTTCTTGATTGTGTACCACAATTGTTGGAAATATGTATGTTTGCCTTCCAGAAAAACCTTTCCCTACCCTTCTCATGTTTCCAAAAATCTTCTTAGTGTGAGAAGGTGTAACATAAATCCTATTATAATTTGACATCCCTTCCAATTGCTTATCCAAAAAGACTTGTACAAACCTTGGATACATAAAAAATTTGCCTACATTATCCAAGTTCTTCACCATACTTTCAAAAATAAACTTTGAAAAGTTAAACTTCTGGTTTGTAGCTAAGCAGATAATTATAGAAGCCATAGTGCTTCTAAATTCATTCCATGCAGTTGTTTTTGGACTTAAGCAGTGTAAAACAGTATGAATAAGGAATTTCCATTGTGGGGAAAAGAATGATTTATAGAAAGTGAGTTTTTGTGAAACTTGCTCATACCCCATTAATGCAAGTTGTTCAAAGATGGTAGCATTGGGTAGACAATCAACACCTTCAGCATCTTCCAGTTGAAGATCTCTTCTCACAGTTGATTCAGTTATGATTATCTTCTTCCCATCCACAAGGGCTTATAACTGTACTTCCCTATTGATAGTTTTTTCCTTGATAGTAGCCCAAAATTGATTAATACACAAAGTATAGATTGTTGGATTAACCGTTAATGCATGCTTAATAGGGTGTGCATTCAAGAAATCCACAATTTGTTCAAACCCTTCACTTTCTGCGAGTTTAAACAAGAACGCGACCATGTTGTGAGTATCATCAAACTTTAGGGTCGTCATTTTGTTAGGTTTTGATGATGGATGATAAAATGAGTTAGGGTTTATGATTAAAGAGTATATGAAAGAGTAAAATCGATTAAATAAGTGATTGAAACCCTTAATCGAAGTATTTATGAAAATACCCTCAACAACATTAACCATCACCAGCAGTAGTAAGTTTATGCCTAGCAGTATTAACTTTCACCGGCAGTAGTAAGTTTATGCCTAGCAGCATTAAGTTTCACCAGCAGTAGTAAGTTTATGCCTAGCAGCATTAACTTTGAGTCACCAGTATTAACTCCAATTCCATTCCAAACACTCTGTCTGTTTTTAATATATTCAACTCTCTTTCTGTTTTTCAACTCACCACTTCTCTCAATTCTTTTTCTCACCAAATCACTCTGTCTGTTTTTAGACACCTCTCTTTCTATTTTTATTTATCATCAATCTAACACTTTTCTTTCCTTTTCCTGCAAAATGTTAGTCCAAAAATTAAGAAAACACAAACCATAGCAATTTCTACATTTATCACAGTATTAATTATACTTAAGAGTATTAAGTATAACTAACAGTAGAAACTCAGCAGTATAAAGTATAACTAGTAGCACTAATTATACTTAACAGTAGAAACTTTTAATGACATGAATAACAGTACTAATTCATACAAAACTCTACAAAAACATAAAGAGATAAAAGACTTTTAAGGATTTAAAATTCCAATACTAGCAATCAAATATTGAAATCTACTTACATCAAAAGCTTTTGTAAGCAAATCTGAAACATTCTTGTCAGTATGGATATTGACCATTTGAATCAATTTCTTTTCATTGCAATCTCTAATAAAATGATGTCTGATCTCTATATGTTTTGTTTTTTTTAATGAAAAATAAGATTTTTAATTATGCAAATAGTACTGTTATTGTCAATAAAGATCTTGGTATGCATAAAATTGTACCCATAGTTAAGTAATTGATTTTGAATCCAAAGCACTTGTCTACAGCAACTTGAAGCAGCCACATATTCAGCTTCTATTGTGGAATTTGCAACCACTGTCTGTTTCTTGCACTGCCATGATATTAATCTATATCCAAGAAATTGACAACCTCTTGTTGTAGACTTCCTATCTAAGCTTGCTCCAGCATAATCACTATCAGTGTATGCTACCAAATCAAAAGGAGAATCTTTTGGATACCAAAGGCCTAATTTTGGTTGACCTTTTAAGTACCTAAAAATCTTTTTCACAACATGAAGATGTGAAACCTTTGGATTGACTTGGTATCTAGCACACGCACACACTGCAAACATGATGTCAGGTCTTGAAGATGTAAGATACATCAATGAACCAATCATTGACCTATACATATGAACATCCATTTCTTCACCATTTTTATCCTTGAGTACAGGCTTTTGAGTTTCCATTGGTGTGCTTGCAGTCTTGACATCTGTAAACCCAAATTTCTTCAAAATTTCTTCCATATATTTATCTTGACTAATAAATATGCCATCCTTCTTCTGCTGCACTTGTAATCCCAAAAAGAATATAAGTTCTACCATAGAACTCATCTAAAATTTCTCATGCATCAACTTCTCAAATGCATTACATAGCTCCTTCTTTGTTGAACCAAAGATGATCTCATCCACATAAACTTGGACCAGCAAAATATCACCTTTGTTCCTTTTGATGAATAAGGTCTTGTCAATTTTCCCTCTTTGGAACTCATTGTCCAACAGATATGTTGACAAAGTTTCATACCAAGCTCTAAGAGCTTGATGTAATCCATATAGAGATTTTTCAACCTTGTATACTCTATCAGGAAAGTCTGGATCTTCAAATCCTGGTGGTTGACATACATATACCTCTTCTTTAATCTTCCCATAGAGAAAAGCACTTTTCACATCCATTTGATACACCACAAAATCTTTAAATAAAGCATAAGCTAGAAATAGTCTAATTGCTTCAATTCTTGCAATAGGGACAAAGAATTCAACATAGTCGATCCCTTCTTCTTGTGTACTGTTAGAAATAAGAAAAGTATCGGTCACTTCCAATATGTATTAGTCTTAGCCCGTAGTTAATCATATGTCAAGTAAAGTAATCTAATATGACCCGAGGCCCATGGAAAGCCTATCTAGGTCCATGGCCGGCCACATCTCATGTATAAATACCTTATCCATGCTTTGGAGAGGGTGTTGGTTGGTTGGTTTTATATTCTCACTTTGCTAATAAATTATATGTTTCTTACTTTCTCTCTCTAGAATATATCTATCCTTTCACTCTCTCTTACTAAGTTCCTTCCCATATCATATCAAAGATTACTTGTATTCTTCAATTGGTATCAAGAGCCATAAAGTGGTGTGTTTAGTTTTTGTGTTTAAGTTTTCTTTTTGGTTCGTTTATTTTTGCACAAATCGTTCTTTATTTTTTTCTTTTTTGATTCCAAAACTATTGTGTACACTAATGGATTATCATTCCAAAACTTTTGCGTATACTAATGGATTATTTACACTAATGGATTATTTACCTGTGTACAAGCTTTGAATCTAGAAAAATATCATTTTTGGTCATCTTTTGTGTTCAAAACCTTTATAAAGAACAAAATCTTGAGTTTAAATTCTTTGGTTTAAAAACCTTAAAGTTTCTATTTTTCTTGTTCCTATAGGGTTAGTAACACTAGTTGTACAAGTATTTTTGCAAAACAATCATCAAAAAGGTGTCTTTTTGTGTTTTTAAGTTTTTGGGTTTCGTAGTAGTGGAAGTCGAACAACTGAAGTCGAACAACTGAGTCGAACAACTCAAGTCGAACAACTCAAGTCGAAAAACCTTATTTTAGTGGAAACCGAACAACCTTGTTTTAGTGGAAACCGAACAACCTTATTTCAGTGGAAATCGAACAACCTTGATTCAGTGGAAACCGAACAACCTTGTTTTAGTGGAAACCGAACAACCTTATTTTAGTGAAAACCGAACAACCTTGATTCAGTGAAACCGAACAACCTTGTTTCAGTGGAAACCGAACAACCTTATTTTAGTGGAAACCGAACAACCTTGTTTCAGTGGAAACCGAACAACCTTATTTCAGTGGAAACCGAACAACCTTGTTTCAGTGGAAACCGAACAACCCTACTTCAGTTAAAACCGAACAATTCACTAATTGAAACCGAACAACTCAAGTTTTTCAAAATTACATGGTTATTTCGTTGACTTGTAAAATCCCGTAAAACATTAACTTATTTTTCCCGATTTTGTAAAGAATTGTAAAATCCCGTGTAGTTTCATGAATTAAAACACTTAAAAGATAACTTAATCAAACACAATTTCTTTCTACCACCCTTCGATCAACCAAGTAATCTTTCAACATACTAATTTTATCAATGACTACCCTAGCCGACAAAGCAATTCTCTCGGGTGCTGACAATCGTCCACCAATGCTGGAAAAGGATATGTATGATTCTTGGAAAAGCAAAATGGAACTATACATGCTGAATAGACAAAATGGATGAATGATCCTTGAATCCGTTGAAAGTGGTCCACTCATTTGGCCTT